>JAPDRQ010000120.1:0-93638 GCA_030247915.1 Neophaeococcomyces mojaviensis
CAAGATCTACCCCTTTTGATCGACGAGTTCAGGCTCGAAGTCAATCTAAGCTTAACCCTCGAAGCCAATTTCAACCCTAATCGAGTTAACCCTAAGATTACCCTAAGTTTACCCTAACCACCACACCAATTTTCGGTCATCTTGTTACTCACTTACCTGATAAGATGGCATCGTATCTTTTGGGAATCGAGCTAGAATCATTAGTCAGAGTCTGTAACCTAAATTTCAGCTCATGAATGGCCGTGGTTGTTGAGAACTCAACGTGAAGGAACTCTGCAGGAATTAACCCTAAGTTTGTTAGTGCACGTGATGGAACTCAAGCTGAATTCCATCACCAATACTTCTTAGGCGGTTATCTTAGCCGCTCCTATTAACGGAAGGAACAACGAACTCCTAGTATCTTATAATATAACCTAATCGAAGAAGTTAGTTCTAAGAGCCCCTAAAAATACTATAAGTAACCCGATTAATATTATATTTAATATTATAGGTTAGCCTAATATCGCCGAGGAGAACTATTACGCGATACTATATTTATTAAATAATAATCGGGTCTAATAAGTCTACTATAATTCCCGGAAAAGAAGAGAGGAAGATAGAGAGGAGAGGTGGTTTATGTCTTACTAACGGGAAACGAAATTATAGTTAACGGGTATCGATTTTAAGCGCGAATAACTAGAATTATTAAGACTTAGGAGCGGCCCTCCGATCCTTTTAAATATCGGAACTAGCTACTTATTATACGGCTTAGATTAACTTTAATACTATTAGCACTAAGGAGTTCCTATAGAAGAGTATATAAGAAGGAGGAGCGACCGTATATATCTTCCCCGCTACTATAAACGAATAATAAGGTATATAAACGGTATAAGCTCGCCCGCGGACGAAGTTTAAAATACTAATATTTATAAACAGCGTAAGGGGGGTCCCTATCCTATCTCGGTAATACGGTACCCTTTAACGCCTACTTTCGAGTTATATACCAGCTAGCCTCCTTATTTAGGATATATTATACGGCCCTATTTAGTGATCCCTCGGATAATTCGGTCTATTAGAAGAAAGACCTTAAATAAACCCTATTTAAAGTGGCTAACGTTATCCTAGCGAACTTCGCCTACTAAGTAGTTAAGCTAAAACAGCTGTATATTTTTATATATATAGCCGGTGCTTAAAAAGGGATCTAATATTCGAAGAAAAGTGAGAGAGGACGTTAATTAGGGAAGCGAGATCGTTTACGACTTAATAACGGACCGACGAGGTTCCTTTAAGGCGAGAATATAGTATTTATAAGGGGAGGGCCGGGGATAAGAAGGGGTGAAGTATTACTAGAAAGAAAATAAGTATCGTTATTAATAAAGCGACCACTAGTCGTATAAAAGAAGACTTCTTTAAGTAAAGAAAGTCTTAATATTAATAGTTCTAAGTTTATTTTAATAATAAAGTTTAGCTAACTAATTCGAAGAATAATCGTTTAAGAGTTTTAAGTTTAGGTTCTATATAATAGAACTATTTTATAAACGAAGATAAAAGGATATTATATATAATAAGGGATAATAATAGTAATAACTACTATAGTAAGTTAAAGTAGATCGACTTCTAGTTAAATATTAATTTAATTATATTCGATATACCGTTAATAGAAATAGCGTATAATAGTAAGGTTAATACTATCCGATTAAGCGTTTAGCTATAAAAGAAAACCTTATAAGTATATATAAAAATAGAGTATCGATACGATAGACTTAATTTAAGATTAAAGTTTAAAGTTGAAGGAGTAGTAAAAGAAGTAGTAGTAGAAGATATCGGTAAAACTATTATAACGTCTTATAAGTAATAGACGTACCGAGTTCTAGTAATAAAAGAATATTTAACTTCTAAGTAAAGATCTATACGGGAAAGGGAACCGTACTCGCGGTTTACTTAGGGACGGATCGTAATTAATAGGAGACTAAATTAAAAGAGTAATTTCCTTTCGATTAAGACTAACTAGGAAGGTTATAATATTACTAAACTTTATAGAGGTAAGGACCACTTTTACTAGGAACTTTATAGGATAATACGGGTTATTAAATAAACGTTACTCTAGGGGTTTACTTAATAAGTTAAGTATCGATTCTAAAGAATGTTTTAGAGATAGCGAGTAAAGTATTATTTTAATTAACTACGAAGACTCTAGAAACTCTATAGAAGAGTTATTATAGTCCTCCTAAACGTAAAGGCTAGGCTAAATTAGATTTAGTTATTAATCTATTAGGGTATTAGATAAGTATATAGTACTATAGTTCTTAAAGGTTAGGGGTAAGAGTATAAGTTAGATTAATAACGAAAGGAGGGACTATCTAATTAAAGGCTTAAACTGGATCAGTATATATATCTTACGTATTTAAGATACTTAGTCCTCTTAGTTCGGAGTATACTAAGTATATTTATCTTCTTATATACTAGTATACTTAGCTTAGCCCTTTAGTAAGGCTACGTATAATAAGAGTTATAACTATATATCGAAGATTCTATTTCTAGATAGGTAATAATACGGTATATTAGTATATTAGTATACTAGTATATTAATATATTAGTAATAAATACTTCTTTTATATTAAATACTACTAACTCGGCGATCCTTCCTAACTTATTCTAGGCTAACCTTATTAGGTTACCTACGTGCGAGGCTACTTCGCCTAGTCTTTTATATTTTCTATAATAGTTATATAGCGGCCCTAATTAATAATAATAAAAGAATTAGGAGTTATAATAATTATATAGGAGTCGATATATAGTTACTAGAATTATAAATTAAAGAAAAACTATAAAGTAAAATAGGTAAATATAGTTAACGATATATAAATTTAACCGATATAAGACTAGTTTAAATAAGAAGAGAATAAGATAGATCGAGTTAAACCTTATAAAAAGTATTCGAACTCTATTGGACCTACTTATATTTCGTTATATTAATTAAGATTAAATCCGATACGTAGTAGAGCTATAAAGTAGTATTAGTTAAACTAGGATAGATAGAGTAGCTAATAAGGTATATATTAGGGTAGAAAATTAGTATTTATAGCTAAAATAATTCTTAAATTAAAACGAGTCCGACCGAGGTAGAGCGTATCCGCCTAATTAAAACGATTCGTAGTACTACGAAACCTTAATTTAGTATACTAGGGACGCGTTAATAATGTCGTAAATTATATTAAAACGATATATAGTAGCCGTAAGGGGTCGGGTATCTTAATAGATATAAGATAGGACGATACCGCCGATAAGTAAGGAGAGACCCTAAAATAGAACGGTACCACGGATATAGAGGCGAAGAGGAAATTAAACGGTGCCGCTGATAGTTTAAGAATATATAGAAGGCGCTTTATAGGTTACGTAAACTTATCTCGTATAATTTTTCTCCCTTATACCCCGTTGTTTTCACCTCGTTAGCGGGATCAACTCGACTCCCTCTTTCCTCCTTATACTACCTCACTCTTATACCCTCATAACTATAGAAGAAGGAAAAACCAGCGTCGTTACTAAAGCCTATCTCGTTTAAACGAATTAAAATAATCTATATACTACTGTTCTATATAGCCGAGCAGGCTAAGATAGTAAGTAATATTAATATATCTACGTCTACGAGAGCGTTAGCTTAATTATAAAGGAAAATAGTTTGTTCGGAAGGTCCTTTAGGTTCGATATTAAGGGGGGAAACGTTATATATTCTTCTTAGTAGAATTACGTAATAGTCTCGGCGAGTATTAATCGTATTAAACGATTTTAATAGAGAATAAAAAGGTTAAGACCGACTTTATTAGGGTATTTAAATAGGACTATCGTTAATAGGCCCTTTAGTAGTAATCCTAAAATAATATTATTAAATAAGATCTTATCGCTATTATTAATTAATAAAGCGCCCTTAATAAGATTTTATTTTTTTAATACTACTACTAACGAGAGCCCGGGATTAAGCTATTAAAATATAGGATCCTTTTATAGGAACTTAATTAATAATATACCTTCCGAGTAATATATACCGAGGCTAACTAAGTATATATCTACCTAGCCTTAGTCGAATTGGATATTATCTTATTTAGGTACTATAAACGAAAAGATAAGCTAATTAATAAGCGGGGGGGCTTCGACGTTAATAGTAAACTATATATATCGACTAGAGTTCTACTAATAAGTAAAAGCTTACTACTACTACTATTACTACTATTATTACTAACTTTATTATTACTACTACTACTACTATTATTATTATTACTAGTATTACTACTATTATTATCGTCGTTATTATTATTAGGGTTATTATTATTATTATTATTATTATTACTATTATTATTATTATTATTATTATTAGTATTATCGTTATTATTATCGTTATTACTATTTAAGTATTATTATCTTAATCTATATCTCTTATAACTACTAATAAGAAGATAACGGTCCTTATAAATCTTCTTATTCGACTAAGCTTATTATTACTTTTTTAATTCGTTATATAGGCCGCTCTCGTCGCTCTCGTTAGCGGTATTAATAATAACTTAAATAACCTAGTAGTACGCTATAACGCTAAGACGTTCGTCTTATAGTAAAAAAGGATCCCCGAGATTCGCTAAACGACCCTATTAACTATACGTTTTATATTTAAAACTAGCCTAATATCGCCGAGGAATTTTCGTAGCGGAGTATATAAAAGGAGGAGCGAGTATATATTTTATACTAATAACGATAGCCTAATAAAGCTATAGGTTAATTATTAACCCTAAGGCTATTAAACGTCGAGAATATAAATATAAGTAACTATATAAAGAGAACATCTCTATATCCTAGTAAGCTCGGGACCTAATAATATTTACTTCCACGTAACGTTCGAGCTAGTTAACTCCTTTAGGATCTACTATATAGCCCTATATAGTAACCCACTAAATAGGTTAATTTATTAGAAGAAGGATAGGATAGAAATATTATTCGGAACGAATAAGGTTACCTAAGAAAAACTTTAGCTACTTAGTAGATAAATAAGCGTCGCCGAACGTTTTTATTTACGCTTATTAGTTTTTACTAAGAAATCTAGCGATCGAAGGATAAGGTATAGAAAATAATTTCGAGAAAGATAGATAGCTAGCGCTAATACGTCGGATAAAGAAGAAAAGGGGGGGAGGTACTATAATATTCGGGATCTACTATAATACTAATATAGTATAGTAGAAACCCTAAAGGTCCTAATAGAACGAAAATATTAAGCGTATAAGCTAGTCCTTATAGTTCTTATTATTATCTCGACTAACCCTAGTATTATATTTACTTAATAATTAATACTTAAAGCTTAGGACGTTTATATAAATAAATCGACTAAGTAAGTTATTATAAATACTACTAGGAAGTACTATTTTATTTATTTTATCGGTTCTATAATAGAATAAAATATAATTAATCGAGTCGATAGAATAGATAAATAACTACTATTTAGTACTCCTACGGGTTCGATTTATAAATTAAAAGAAGACGTAGGATATTTATCTCGTTATAAAGTATTTACTACTTAAGCTTAGGTTTATTTAACTACTCTCTTATTAGTGCTCTCCGTTCGTAATTTATTATATTATAGGACCCTATTTAGGTTAAAGTATCTCGGATTTATATTTTTCTATTAGGTCCTCGTACGCTCTCTATACGTTTCTCGTTTAATTAGGCCTAAGGACCTTAATAGAATCGTAACTTAATCTATTTAATACTTAAGGAGTACTAATCGACCTAAAGTAGTATATATTAGACTCTAAGAGAATTTATTAAAGTTATATAGAATTAATTATAGATCCCTTCTAATAATATATAAATCTCTAAGTATATTATTATAAAAGAGAGGATATTAAAAATCTTAATTAAATAAGTATAGACGCTTAAAGCGATACCTATTTCGTTTAGGTTCTATCTCTTTTTAACTTAGAAGTATTAGGTGGAGTAAGAGCTCGAAATAAGATATAAATTAAAAGATAAAGTAGTAGGTAAAGTAAGAGGTGGAGTAAGCGATAAAGTACTAGGTAAGAGATAAAGTAAGAGAGGTAAAGTAAGAGAGGTAAAGTAAGAGAGGTAAAGTAAGAGAAGTAAAGTAAGATAAAGTCCTAGGTATAGTACTAGATATAATACTAACTAAAGAACTAAATAAAGATCTAAATAGAGTACTAGATAGAGTATTAAATAAAGTATTAAGTAAAGTACTAAGTAAAGTACTAGGTAGATAAGACGTCTAATTAAGTATAAAGTAAAAGATAAAGTAGTAAACGAAGTGAGGGCTAAAGTAAAAGGTAAAGTAAGAGGTAAAGTAAGAGATAAAGTAAGCGGTAAAATAAAAGGTAAAGTGAGAGGTGAAGTGAGAGGTAAAGTAAAAGGTAAAGTAAGAGGTAAGATAAGAGGTAAGATAAGAGGTATACGGTAAGATAAGAGAGAAAGTGAGAGCTAAAGTACTAAATACGATACTAGATATAGTACTAGGTAAGATAAGAAGTAAAGTTAGAAATAAAGCGATAAGTGAAGTGAGAGAGAGGAAGCGAGAGATAAAGTAAGAGGTAAAGTAAGGGCTGATATAAGAGGTGAAGTAAAAGATAAAATAAAAGATAAAGTGAAAGATAGAATGAAAGATGAAGTAAAAGATAAAGTAGTATAATATTAGTTAGGCTCGAGATTAGGGATAATATCTTCACTTTAGTATAATTCTATATCGATATTCGATAACCTTTCGTTTATCTTATCTACTTATATTATACCCTCCTTCTTATCTCTTCTTTTCTTCTACTACCTCTTACTATCTTAGTAGGTAGATATCTTTATCTTAAATACGATATTTACTAATATTATAATAAAAGCGACCTTACTATAGATGATTTAACTATAACGAAACGATCTTATATTTACCCAGGCGCTTATATTAATATAGAGGTATTTTATTTATTTTCTACTATTTCTTTAGTACGAAGCTTATATAAAAGGGCTTTACTAATAACGTTATTATAATATAACTTCCTAAACTCGATATTTAATATTAGGAAATAAGATACGATAAGAATAAATATAAAATCTTCTTAAGTATCGAGAAACTAAATAAGACCCTACTAAACTAGTTAGGTTATAAATAATTACTATAAACTTAATAAATCGCTTATTTATTAGGAGTCTAGGTATTATCTATATATAGTAAAACTCCTATTACTTAAATACGGGATAGTAGTAAAAGATAAACTTATACGAGTAGTATCGGTTCTACTTACGGTTACTATTAAGTTTTTAACATTCGAAAGTGAATTAAAGGATATCGCTATAAGATCCCGACTATAATAATTTATATACTATATAAACTAATCTCCTATATTAATACCCCTAAACGGAAGGGAACTTAAACCCTAACTTTTTCGAGATTACCTTACGATAGCTTTTATTCTACTAATACTTCGAATTAATAAGAATATAAATAATAATATTATCCTATAAGCCGCTCTCCTTCTATTTTAGGCTATAATAATAATTAATTCCTTTTAAACTTAAAAGGGCGATTAAGATTAATATTTTAAATCCCCTAACCTTTTATAGTTCTAAGGCGCGTAATATTACTATTCCTTACTATCGAAGGGATAGGGCGTATCTATTACTATTCCTTTCGTATATTTAAAGCGCTTTAAAGATATATTAAAAAGAGTAAGGTTAGTCGAGTTAAAGGAGGTTAATAAAAAAATCTACCTAGTAATTTATAAATTTAATACTATTAGGGATAACGTTAGATCGGGCTTCGGTTTAAATACTAATTTATACTTAGTTCGAAATATATTTTATAATAGATATTTAAACTAACTAGATAGATATTATAGCGCTAAAGGTATATAATATTAATTTACTTATTTCACTAATAATATCAATAACTACCTAGCTACTATACCTATTTTATAGTAAAAGGTAGTAGTATATAGCTTTAATTAAACGTATTACGTAAGAATAAAGTATAATATAATTAATATATCCGAATATAATAGGCCTATAAGTTAGATCTATAATTACGACTATTTAAAATTAGATATCTTAGAGCCGTAGCTAACTAAGCTAATATAAAGAAAGATTACTAGATTATTATTTTACGATACTTTACTCTTAATACCGTTAAGTTAGACCCTAGTAATATTAAAGAGAAGGAAAAAAAGGAGGAAAAGGAGGAGGAGAAGGAATTAATAGTAGTAGTCGTAGTAGTAGAGAATAAAGAAAAAGAAGAAAAATTATTAGCTACTAGTATTATAAGAGAAAAAGTAAGGGATAAAGTATTAAATAAAGTAAGAGATAAAGTATTAAATATAATACTAGGTATAGTATTTAGATAAACTAAAAGATAAAGCGCTAAGTAAAGTAAAAGGTAAAACGCTAAATAAAAAGTATTAGGTAAAGTACTAAATAAAGCGAGAGATAATATAGGGGGTAAAGTAAAAGATAAAGTAAGAGGTAAAATAAGAGGTAAAGTAAGAGTAGTAAAGTAAGAGGTAAAGTAAAAAGTAAAGTAAGAGGTGAAGTAAGAGGTAAAGTAAGAGGTAAAATAAGAGGTAAAGTTAGAGAGGTAAAGTTAGAGAGGTAAAGTAAGAGAGGTAAAGTAAGAAATATAAAGTGAGAGATACGTTACTAAAAAGAGTCCTAGGTATAGTACTAAATATAATACTAATTAAAGAACTAAATAGAGTACTAAATAAAGTACTAGATAAATAAGAAGTTAAATTAAAATAAAGTAGTAGACGAAGTGAGGACTAAAGTAAGGGCTAAAGTAAGAGGTAGGATAAGATAAGAGGTAAGGTAAAAGATAAAGTAAGAGGTAAAGTACTAAATACGGTACTAGATATAGTACTAGGTAAGATAAGAAGTAAAGTCGAAAATAAAGTGGTAGGTGAAGTAGTAGGTGAAGTAGTAAGTAAAGTAGTAGGTAAAGTGCCAGATAAAGTACCAAATGAAGTAAGAAGTGAAGTAAGAAGTGAGGTGAGAAGTGAGGTAAGAAGTGAGAAGTAAGATAAGAAGTAAAGTGGGTAGTGAAGTGGTAGGTAAGGTAGCAGGTAAAGTAGTAGGCGAGGTAAGAGATAAAGTGAGAGATACAGTAAGAGATAAAGTAAGAGCTGATATAAGAGCTAAAGTGGGAGGTAGAGTAAAAGGTAAAGGGAGAGGTAAAGTAAGAGGGGAAGTAAGAGATGAAGTGAAAGATAAAGTAGTATGATATTAGTCGAGCTCATACTTAAGGAGGAAGGTCTTACTTTAATATCGATATTCGATAACCTTTCGTTTATCTTATTTACTTATATCGTACCCTCCTTCTTATCTCTCTTTTCCTTTTTATACTTCTTACTATCTCGGTAGGTGAATATCTTCCTTTAGAACGTAATACTTACCGAGGGTATAATAAAAGCGACCTTACTATAAGTAGTTTAATTATAACGGAATAATCTTATATTTACCTAAGCGCCTATATTAATAAAGAGACGTTATATTTATTTTTTATCGCCTCTTTAGTATAAAGCTTATATAAAAGGGCTTTACTAATAACGTTATCGTTATATAGCTTTCTAAATTTAATATTTAGTATTAAGAAATAAAGTACGATAGGAATAAATATAAAATCTTTTTAAGTATTAAGAAATTAAAGAGAACCTTATTAAATTAGCTTTACTACGATTAATTATTACGAACTCGGTAAATTATTTATTTACTAAGAGTTTAGGTATTACCTATATAAAGTAAATTTCCTATTACTTAAATATAAGATAGTAGTAAAAACGACTTATATAAGTAGTATTCGTCCTACTTATAGTTATTACTAAATTTTTATTATTTAAAAGTGAATTAGAAAATATCGTTTTAAGATCTCGACTATAATAATTTATTTATCGTATAAACTAATCTCCTAGTATTAATACCTATTAATAGAAGGGAATATTATAATAATCTCCGTAACTACCTTATAATAACTCTTATTCTACTAGTACTTCGATTTTATACGAATATAAATAATAATATTATTCTATAACCCGCTCTCTTTCTATTTTAAGCTATAATACTTTACTCTTTATATCGTCGAGTTAGACCCTGGTAATAATAAAGAGGCGAAAGAGAAAGAGGAGAAGGAATTAATAATAGTAGTAATAGAAAACGAAGAAAAATTACTCGCTTATTAATATTATAAAAGAAAAAGCGAGAGATAAAGTACTAGATAAAGTAAGAAATAAAGTAAGAAGTAAAATAAGAGATAAAGTAAGAGATAAAGTAAAAGATAAAGTAAAAGATAAAGTAAAAGATAAAGTAAAAGATAAAGTAAGAGATAAAGTAAGAGATAAAGTAAAAGATAAAGTAAGAGATAAAGTAAGAGATAAAGTAAGAGATAAAGTAAGAGATAAGGTACCAGATATAGTACTAGATAGAATATCGGGTAAAGTAAGAAGTAAAGTAAGAAGTAAGGTAGTAGGTAAGGTAGTAAATAAAGTAGTAGGCGAAGTAAGAGATAAAGTAAGAGAGAGGAAGCGAAAGACGAAGTAAAGAGTTAAACTAAGGAGTTAAAATAAGAGCTAAAGTGAGAGCTAAAGTACTAAATAAAGTACTCGAGGAAGTGTCTAATAATATAAGTAGTGAAGTAAGTAGTAAAGTAAGTAATAAAGTGAGTAATAAAGCACCAAGTGGAGTAGTAGGTAAAGTAAATATAGGAGTGTATCCGGGGGTAAATACGGGTGTAAAAAAGAAATATACGGAGTATTAACCGCTTACCGCACACTCTAGAGCCTAAAAAATACTAAAAAGGAAGCTGGTTAAGCTGGGAGTCGAACCTAGGTCTCTATATCTCTCTTAATATCGAATATTTATAACTTAATACCTAATACTAAGAGATAATAATACGACGTACTAACTATTATACTATTTAATTATTAAATATTAAAGAGTACCGAATTATAATAATAAAACGTATACGCTTACTTATTAACTATTTACGTTCCTTTATTAATAAAGAAAAAAGGATATAAATAATAACGAAAGATTTAAAGTAAAGTATAAAGTAAAGTATAAAGTAAGGGACGAAATAAGAAATAAAGTATTAGATATAGTACTAGGTAAAGTATTAGATAAAATAAGAAATAAAGTAAGAGGTAAAGTAAAAGATAAAGTAGTAGGTAGGGTACCGAGCGAAGTAAGGTATAAAGTGAAAATAAAATAAGAAACGAGGTAAAAGATAGAGTAGTAAATAGAGTAGTAGATAATATACTAGATAAAGATAAAGGAAAAGTACTAAGTAAAGGGAGAGATAAAGGGTTAAATATAGTACTAGGTGAAGTACTAGGTAAAGTACCGAGTAAAGTGAATACGGGCGTAAAAAGAGGAACACCCGAAATATTAACTACTTATCGTATACTCCGGAGCCTAAAAAATACTAAAAAGAAAAGAAAGCTGGTTAAGTTAGGAGTCGAACCTAGGCCTTTATATCTCTTTTAGTATCGAATATCTATTACTCGATACTTAATACTAGGAAATAATAGTACGACGTACTAACTATTATACTACTTAATTATTAAATAGGGTAGAGTACTAAATTATAATAATAAAACGTATACGCTTACTTATTAACTATCCGCGTTCCTCTATTAGTTTAAAGGGGATATAAGAAGTAACGTAAGGTGTAAAGTAAAGTATAAAGTAAGGGCTAAAGTAAGGGTTAAAGTAAAAGATAAAGATAAAAATAAAGATAGAGATAAAGATAAAGATAAAGATAGAGATAAAGCGAGAGATATAGTATTAGATAAAGTACTAAGTAAAGTACTAAATAAAGTACTAGATAAAGTACTAAGTAAAGTACTAAGTAAAGTACTAGGTAAAGTAGTAAAGTAAGTAATAAAGTACTAAGTAAAGTAGTAAAGTAAGTAATAAAGTACTAAATAAAGTAATAAAGTAAATAGTAAAGTACTAGGTAAAGTAATAAAGTAAGTAGTAAAGTATTAGGTAAAGTAATAAAGTAAGTAGTAAAGTACTAAGTAAAGTAATAAAGTAAGTAGTAAAGTACTAGGTAAAGTATTTATAAAATATCGCTAATACTTAACTTATAAGATAGTTTCCTATTATAAATAGGCGGATTAGGTTAATCCTTATTATCTATTATTACTACTACTTAACTAGATTAATAAGGAGATTAAAAATATTAAAGGATCCTATAATCTTAGTACTATATAAGCGAAAGCTATTAGGGCTATAGAGTATTTAATATACTTAGTTTTAAGGATTTTAAATATAGTAAATTAATCGAGATAACGCGCTTATAATACTTAAAATACTTAGTCCTAAACGTATTAAGTATATAAAGTATATTATTTATAAATATTAATCTAGTTCTAGGTATATTTAATAAATAGTCTCTCCTTTAGTAGTTAATTAAAATATATCTTTACCCCTAGGATTACTATTATAGTTCTATCTTAGTTCTAGTTCTAACTACTATTATTCTATATTAGTTATATTATTATCGCTTAAATAATTTTATTATTCCGCGTTTAACGCTCTATATTCTAGTATTATATACTATACCTTTTACTCTTATAAATAAAACCCTATATTTAGTTTACTTAAGCCTTATATTAAGAGTAATTATAATAAAATTTAACTTTATACTAGTAGATAAGAAAGGTCTACTGGAGTAATAAGATAGTAATTAAGTAGGGATACTATTAACTTCTTTTTTCTAATTAGGAATACGCCTAGTACTATAAAATAAAAGTAGAATATATCGAATTAAAGTGGAATAAATCAAACTAAAGTAGAACGAGTTAAACTAAAGTAAAACGAGTCGGACTAAAGTAGAATAAGTCGGACTAAAGTAGAACGAGTCGAACTAAAGTAGAACGAGTCGAACTAAAGTAGAACGAGTCGAACTAAAGTAGAATAAGCTAACACTAATGAATAACGTCGAAAATGGATAAGAGTAGCTCGTATTAGAAGTGTTCAGATTAAAACAAAACTAATAAGACTTGGTCGAACCTGAGTAGTACTATTCGGATTCAGTCAGAACAAGATTAATCAGGTCTGATACAGTGTGGAGCTAAGGAGCAGTGATGATTGGACCAAACACCAGTCGTGTGGCTGGTGTGACATGCACTGTGGCAAAAGTCACCATTTGTGGCTGGAATAATCCTCGAATTAGAACGTGTCCGACCTCGGTGTTCTTGAGCAACGTTGCCAGCACTATTCCTATTTTAGATAGTGTAAATAATACGCTCCAACGCAGCAGATCAGCAATACTACAATTACTAGTGTACACTCTTCGAGCAGAGAGATCGTGATTCTATGCATTCAAAGATCGCTACCAATTCAATATGGTTCAAACGCGTAGTTTAAAGCGCAGGTTCAATATATATAACCAGGATGCCAATGCAACCAGAGCACCACAGGCCAAATTTAAGGTCCTACCACCTGTAGACCGCGTATTAGATCCAATACATAGCGCGGTCAATCATAGCGTTATGGATATTAAGGTACTTAAGGTAGTAACGAATTTCAATCGACAATTTAGGTGTGGTGTATCATAAGATGATATTAATAAGTTCTATGGGTTTAAAGGGCGTACATCTCGATACGTACGTAGTAAGAAAACCAAGTCTGAGGCACTGGTAGATGGAGATATCGACAGGCACCCAAGGGCCGATAACTCACGTATTTTGGGTGAGTCCACAGTTAATGAGTATAAATCGCGATTAAAACAGGCCAATAATGACGACGCTGCTGTAACGTGGAAAGAAGGCCTTACGGAGACAGGTTTTGACATTAAAGCATCAACGGATACGATTCGTAAGGAGATACACGCTGTAAACGTACGTAAGGTCGACTCCGTAGTAAAGGAACAGCTCAGTAAGAGTCATATTGACGCCAGGTATGCGCACGCATTATATTGGCTGTAATTCCCTGCGGATCACCCTATCTGGAAGCAGCTACGCGTCTCAGATGAGCACCACCACGGTGTACTAAAGGATAAACGTAATAAGATCATTGTACCGCTCGGTATACGGGAAAATCCAGAGAAGATACAGCTCGAACCACCGCGATATAAGAAGGGGAAGAAGAGGAAAGGTGCCACTAATTCTCAGGCCGATAAGGCCGTGGATGGCCCAGTAAATGCCGATCCGGTTATAGTAGGTGCTTTCGAAGATGCGCACGTATAGGCTGCGGTAGGCTATGATTTCAAATCCGACCTTTTTTTCTATAAGGGCCGTTCACCAAATAGTAATATGAATAATAAGGTCTATAAAAAGGTCCTGCGCGAGGTAGTTACTAAGTGGAAGCAGCCATTTATCCTTATGGAAGACCTCGCCGGCGGCTATAGAAGGCATGCTCGTATAGGCGCTAAGGAGCCGATTAGTATCTAGGACGGTGCAATGTAAGTAGGCACTGAAAGGTACAACCGCATTATATAAGTAAAGCACGAACTCGGTATCCGATGGGCGTATTTCCCTGCTAGGTCGCCCGACCTGAATATTCAAGAGAATATCTGGTAGGTACTGGACGAAAAATGCCCTACGCACGGGCGTCTATCTGGTAAAGAGCGTAAGGCAATGCTGAGGTAGGTGTGGAAGGAAGACGTTGACCAGGAGTGGATAAACCACCAGTTCATGGGTGGTAAATTGGCTAAAATGCCCTATCGTGATCGGTGGCTCCAGGTCAAGCAGGTAGGAGGTCAAAGGATCGCAATGTGATGGAGGCAGGTTCGATGGAAAGCTGGAGGTTCGATATCGTAGGATCGCTCGATTTGGCAAGTGCAGGTGTCATATCGGCTGCGGTGGTTAAATGGCATTTAATCTATAATTGATTAGTATCATTCGATAGCTGCTGATCTTGCCGTCATTTTGCGACAGTTTGCATATCAATGCGATGCGTGGTTGTAGAGTAATAGTGGATTAAAGGTCGGTGGTCAAAATGCGGTGGTCTTGGCAGGCGTACTAAAAAGTGGTGGCAACGTTGCTCACGGACACCGAGTCCGACCGAAGTAGAACGTGTCCGCCTTATCGAGACGTTCCTTGGCACAGCGAAAACCTTAATTTGTATGCCATTGACGCGTCAATAATCCCGTGAATAATGTTAGGACACACAGAGCACATAACTTATATATACTAATCTAGTTCTAGTCTTTCATTAGATAGTCTCTCCTTCCGTAGTCAATCTAATTCATACCCTCACCCCTATAATCACCATCCTGATAATCGGACGTTGGCAGTTCCTACTCATACGGTTCTGTATCTGGTTTACTATTGGATCATTCATTGCCCTAGCACTACGAGTACTCGACCTTCTACCCTAAAGACCAAATCCCAACTCTAGTCTAGCCCAGCCTCGTGCCAAGGAGGACTGTAATAAGTAAGGTCCCTAATAACTGGTAGCTTATTAAAAAATAAAAATGATTTCTATAAGGTCATTATCGTTAATTATAACGTTAGAAGCTAAATATCGTTACCTAAGGCGTTAATTTAGTAGATATATAAATGTAAGGTTATTATCGAGGATATTATTTAGGAGTACCTAGAGCTCGTAAATAAAAACCTTATACGCTGTACGAATATAGGTAATTTAGAACGCTTTATAACCTTCGTCCCTTCTACTGAACGTCGCATCGTCCAGATTAAGTACTTAGGCAGATATTGTTTCGCGAACACTGTCTTAGAATCGACCTGTCTTACATACAGAGAGCGGGTTTGCTTCGGATTTACAGATGGCTACTTTTATTACGATTGTGGGCGATATACGGTTCCCGATACAAGGTTCAAGTGCATGAGCTACGAGTACGGAACACTGTACGAGCAAAACGAGGATACCGAAGCTATGCGTATCGTGCTGAAGGCTTCGGATCCATTTAAGGAAAACAACATCCTGATCCTGGGCGAAACTAGGGTGGGAGAATCGACGTTCATTAACACCTTGTTAACTACATGAAATTTGGATCCCTGAAAGAGGCACTGGCCGATACAGGCTCGCTTTAGTTCGCAGTTTCAAGCGAATTCTCCTTCGACGAGCGCCGCGACGAAAAAGACGAAACATTTCTCGTCACTGTCGCGCGTGCAGGCGAGTTGGACAGTTCTCACGAAAGGGACAGTCTGCTACACAAAAGTCTGTCACCTATCGATTCGAGCTTGATGGGAAGCGGTTCAGCCACATCGACACACCAGGTATAGGAGACACGCACGGTGTTGCTCAAGAACATGAAATATGAAAGATATTCTCAACACTCTCGAGTATGTCGACAAAATCCACACTATAGTCCTGCTACTCAAACCGAAAAGTGCACGTCTTGGACCTGTCGTCAACTTCTGTGTGACTGAGCTACTGTACAAGTTCTCGGACTGATATGGCTGTGCAAAGCTGATGAGCTTGACCCTACAAAAGCTTCGATTGACCCTGACCAAGTATAGAGTACACATCGAACAGGTATCTGATGTCGTCGAGCTGATCCGGTATACTTACACCCACACCATGGACCTTGACCAAGGACAAGATCGGTTGAGGGCTTTGGTTCTGACTTTGCAGTGTGCTATTTCCCCAACTTCATGCAGCACACGCCCTTTCTCAAGCTTTTGCAGGAAGGTGGACCGCTCGTGAGTGATCTTTTCGTCAAAGTTGCTGAGCCAATCTCGTGATTTATTACTAACGGCGCGCGCCTCGGCAATATTCTCACCGCAGATCTGCGCTTTTGTATAGAGTGCAGCACCTGAAGACGCCGAAGATGTGTTATATCATCATGGCCGACTGCGCACGCTGACATTAGAAATTATTCGGTATTAGCTTGAGATGGAAGACGACCTAATTGCGACGCCTCAGACGTTGTGGCGCTTTCTAAGCTTGCGGTATCGACGTGCTGCCAGACAGTGTTATTTGAAGAGCTTGTAGAGCTCATGTAATGGCGAAATAACTCCACGATAATACTCTTCC
The DNA here is from genome assembly GCA_030247915.1 of Neophaeococcomyces mojaviensis. Classification (NCBI taxonomy): domain Eukaryota; kingdom Fungi; phylum Ascomycota; class Eurotiomycetes; order Chaetothyriales; genus Neophaeococcomyces; species Neophaeococcomyces mojaviensis. The sequence continues at coordinate 16,951 of JAPDRQ010000120.1, forward strand.
TGAAGTTCGATATTCGATAGCTCTGTGCTGGTGCAGGGGAATTTGCAAAACAGACATCTTCGAACGGCTTCGCTGTATGCAGGAGCTTCACGATGCACCACTTCGTTGGCCAGGCGAACTGCCACCAAGTAGTCTGTAACGATAATCTCATTGCCGCTAGCATCGAGCTCCGACGCCAATCGCAAGTCTGCTAAAGGCTTTTCGAACGCGATCTCCAAGAGCAATACGCCGAGCTGGAAGAGCACCTGGTTCTGCACGCCAACTATGGCCAGCTTGTTTTCAGGAAGGGAAGGTATTTGCGGGGCCGAAAAATTGCCAAGCAGGTACGGTGACATAGGAAGAGTCGCTGCCTGATGACTAACCAGGATGAGATCGCGGAGACTTCCAGCCGAAGAGAGCCATGGAGTTTCGAAAAGGTACAGAACAGCGACGGCCAAGGTGACCGCAACGAAGTATCTAGGGGGGTTAGAATACTATTGAAATATTGAATGGACTTCTTACTTTTGACGTGTGCTTATAGGACTAACCGTCTGGTGAGTTCGACTCTGACATTGCAACAAGTCGCCGATCTTCATGCTACGTGTAATGGCCGACTGTGTTTTTGTTGGTGAATGTTCGGAAGATCGAAACAAAGTATGCTTCCAGCCTTGTCCTTCGATGAAGCCACGATTGGAGCTCCGTGCTGACACCTTTATTATTGAACACAGATCGTCGACTTCCTGAACTGCTGGCAAAGGTTTTGACGGCGGTTGAGGAGAGCTCAAACTAGCGTCATCAACATCGGTCACTAAGAAAGCAAACTGAATTTTTTGCTTGTGTAGCGGGCTACTCGAACGAATAGGTTGGACACCACGTAAATGCGCGTCGTTACTTCGAGACTTGACGCAGAAACTGTGCCAGAATGTGTGCTCAAGATTCAACGCCGTAGATGCACTCCCCTCGGAGAGTAAAATGTCAAATTCCACATCGTCCTTGGTCTTCTCACTTGAAGCCGCGATCACATCGACTTTCAACAACACTGTGTGTAGGCAGGAACATGAGCAGTTCCATTTCGCCGCGAGCGATCTATGCAGGCTTTCGGCGCCATCGCGAACTGCTCGCCACGGTGGCCATCGCATCTTTAGTCTTCTATCTCGCCTGATTGCCGGTAACTTAGCACTAGTCTCCAATAATGTCTCGAGCGTCGAGATATCCTTTTCCATACCTTCGAGTAGACGTCCGAGACCGCCACTCTCGAGACCAGTTTTGACACGCGACCAAACACGATTCGACATTGATGTTCCTGGCTGAGTCGTCGATTGGCCCGAGAGAGGCGTTGCCGGTGTCGGAAGACGTGACTATCGACGATTAGAGAAAGACATATCGTTGAAGAGTCTGTGCGCATCGGCATACTCTCATACTTAGAGCCATTTCTATTTCCATTTTGCCGGCAAATTTTAGCAAGGCTTTATGCACTCTACGAACAATGCCGATGTATGGCTCGTATGCCGGCCCCAAACGATCTTTCAGCCTTTCCTCGAGGTCTTTTGACTCCCATCCTGTCCCACTCGCTGGATTGTTTATCAGACCGAAGTACACGTCTTGAGGTAGCATCAATGGGGATAGCAATGTCTCGCAGGCGATGACATAACGCGCTCGGTTTGCATCGAAGGTAATTAAAAGATTGTCAAGAGTTTCCTCATAATGCCGCATACTCGACAACTTGTTAAGGCTTATGCGATACTGGAAAGATGTTAGGACTAGGCCGCTCGAATGAGACGGGTACGAACCCCTTCCAAACCTTTCACTATGATCGGCAAAGCTCCAAGCACAATACCAGCGATCTCAAACCCAGACATTGCTCGATCTCGCACATTGACAGGTTTTAGATCACCAATGGAAGGAACATTCAGCGCGAGACGCAATCGACTCAATGCAACTGCGACAGCATCGATGTGGCATAATTTCGCTGAAATGGTTGATGTGAGAAATGCCAGAATCGTCTAAGAAATCAGCCTGGGGTTGTCTACCACATATGGCTTTCCCCCGCACATATTCACCTGACCGGTCACGGTCACCGTAGAGTCTGCTTGGTTATTGGTGACAACATGAAATAGCCGGATATGGTTCCGGAGCTTGCCAGCTCAGTCAACCACTATTATTTCCCCACTTTCCAACTCCTGTCGCGTCACTTCAATCTTGTAATTCAACTTTCATTTTCTTTTCCAAGTTATCTTCAGAGCATTCACATTTGCTATTGCCTAGCCTAGTCGTGCAAGCTCATCTGGTTGCCTCAATGGAAATAGCACTGTTCAAACAGCATCAGAATATCGTGCGGGCATTCTCGAATTTGTGTGATTCATGTCCAGATAGTGTATCGTCAGAGAATTTCCACAAACTTGCGGATCTACACGATCGGTATATCATCTGGGCTGCTAATCTTGGGGCTGTTCATAGTGGGAGAGACTTCCAAAAGTCATTAGATTACAGGTTACGTAATGCTTTGATATACAAAGAGATTGTACGATGCTCTTTCATGGAGATGAAACTTTGCTGATTGACCAGATCTTAAGAATTTTGATCAGAATTTGGAGATTGGTAAGTATGATCATAATTCATAGTTTGGTATGAATTCACAATACTGACACGTATAAGCTACAAAACGGTACTTGCACGAGTCCTTTGTGCCACCTATCTAACACTTAAGAGCAGCACAGTCCTTTCAACAAGTCTATCGAAAGAATGAAACAGAGCTGCCCCCAAACGATGATTTGGCAAGCATCAGCGACAGTGAAAATTCGGGATGGTCCCTTTCACCAAGTGACGGACTTAGGAACGATCGTCCACAAGACAGCGACGATAGCCGCTCACGGATCTTCAGCACTGACCTAATGACGAACAGCTTTGAGACCATTATCAATTCGATTGAACATGCGATTAACTCCCTTTACAAAATTCCGATTCGCAAGGCCATGCCAATTGAACGCATAGAACAAGAAGAGCTCGTGCTGTGGCCAGAATCTAAGTTTTACGAATATTTTGACATTCTATACGTCTCCGACCTATATCCTACAGCCTCACCGGCCCTGCACGACAGACTTGGCAAACTTATAACGAGACGTCGACAAGCACTGAGATTTCGCCGACGGAGGAATGAGCGGTTACAGCAGGCCAGCAGCGCCTCCGGCTGGGAAGCAACACATCCAGTTGATCCTAGTCTAGGATCCAAGCAATCACATAATGCACCCGCGGTTGTGCAAATGTTTGTCTCCCCTGAAACAACCACGTATAACCCAAGCATCAAAGCTACCACTTTACAGCCCTCTCATCGGCCTCTGCAACTTCAAAATCTCATTCTTGACGATGCCATTTCCGAGGCGACCTCCGAGCTGTCGGCGGCGACAAGTCACGCAGCACAAGATTTACTAGAATTTCCAATCCGCCCACAATTAGCAAACGGAGAGCCTAGTTCTCACTTTGAGTGCCCTTTCTGCTGCACGCTCGTTCGCATCAACTCAGAGGACAAATGGAGGTCAGTGCAAGTAGCTTCTCTTGTACTAATCACTAAGTGAGATAGAAAACATGTGCTCGTTGACTTGGAGCCTTATGTATGCACCACTCCGAATTGTAGTGAAGCGGATCGTCTCTATACGTCATGCGAAGAATGGTTCCAGCATCTCAAACAACATAACACATTCTACCGCTGCAGAAACGATGACCATCCTGCCTTCACAAATACTGATGCCTTTATGAAGCATTTGAATGAAAGCCACGGTCTGCTAAATTCAGTCGTCAGTACCTCGCCAGCTATAGCCCAATTATATGTTCGAAGTATTGATCCCAGCACTTTACTTTGTCCTCTGTGCGGTAGCACGAGCAAAAACCTCCGATCACATCTTGGGCGACATCTTGAAAGAATCGCATTATTCGCGCTCCCTCGTAACTCTATGAACTACAATGTTGAGCAAGCACTAACTCACTCGAGTAGCTCCGTGGCTGCAGCCAGGACACAGGGCAGTGAACATCTTTTGTCCCTTGAAAGCTCGAATAAAGAATATTCAAATAGCTCATCCGAAGTGGACGATTTGAGGCTGGAAGATTACCCGAGACTAAACCCCGTGCCAGATGCAGAAGCGATAGATTGGTCCAATGTAAAGCCAGAACTTGGTTCTCTCAGCGAGCCACACGAGCTACAGCTTTCTGCTTACAAGACACAGCAGCGACTACACCTAGGTCTAGATCTACACACTCTCATCCTGTTCCGCATCGCATGTTCACGATTCAAAACGAGAGAGAGGCAGATGTACATGAGACTCTTGACATGGAACAGCCACAACGAACTCAGTCTGACTGGACCCCTCCACTACGATAAGATACCACCCTATGCCATTCTCTCTCATACATGGGGCGCTGACGGCGACGAAGTGACCTTCGACGACCTGCAGCACGGGCGAGGCAAGACGAAGGCGGGATATGGAAAGATCTGGTTCTGTGGTGAGCAAGCGAGGAAAGACAAGATCAAGTACTTTTGGGTAGACACGTGTTGCATCAACAAAGATAACCCCGCCGAGCTTTCTGAAGCCATTACATCGATGTATCGATGGTACCGCAATGCCGAAAAATGCTATGTGTACCTATCTGATGTATCAACAGATCAGACTAGTAACAACAGTAACGAGCAACTAATGTGGCAATCAAGTTTGCGAACAAGTCGATGGTTCACGCGAGGCTGGACATTACAAGAGCTACTAGCACCCTTAGTGGTCGAGTTTTTCTCGCGTGAAGGAGAACTCTTAGGGACAAAGGAGACGCTGGTACAACAAATCCACGAGATTACTGCTATTCCGCTTACTGCGCTACGGGGCACACCTCTCTCTCAGTTTTCTGTCGCCGAACGCATACGGTGGGCAGAGAGACGACAGACTACGGAAGAGGAGGACCAGGCATACTGTTTACTAGGTATCTTTAACGTCTTCATACCACCAATCTATGGCGAAGGTAACAACGCGCTTCGCCGGCTACAGAAAGAGATCGACAAACGGTACAGAGAAGATATTACGGCTCCTTTGATCGATGATTATAAAACGGTGTCACTTGGTTTACATTTAACATCAGCTCCACTTATCGAACCGAACAACTTTATTGGTCGTACTGCCGAGATTGATGCTATCCACGAAGTTCTTCGACCAGACGAAGTGTCCACAGAACAGCGGCGCGTCGTGCTCGGAGGTAAAGGTGGAATTGGAAAGACACAGCTCGCCATTGCCTACGCTCGACACCACCAGCGTAGCTATACCTCAGTGCTCTGGCTTAATGCGACCTCAGAGTCGACCCTCTACGCCACTCTTCGGCTGGTGGTTCAGGCCTTCAGTACTATAGAACAGTTAGAGGAGCTCGAGAACCAGGACGTGCTCGCTCGTGTGCATAAGTGGCTGTCTTGGCCTAATAACACGCGATGGCTGCTCATTTTCGATAACTACGATGAGCCTGATCAGTTTAACATTAATAGCTTCTGTCCAAATACATGCCATGGGTCCATTATCATTACCACGCGCTTGCCTGAGCAGATAACGGGTCAGCAGGTGCAGGTGCAGCCTTTACAAGACATTAACAACGGTCTTGCTATTCTACAGGCACGTTCCGGACGGAAACAAGTACAGAAGGGTGAGTATAGTGATACCACTACCAGCACTACTTCGTGTGTAATTCTCTTAGTGCTAACTTACAATAGATGCGAGTGCTCGCCGCTTAGTACAACGACTGGGAGGCCTTCCACTAGCCTTAGTCACGGCAGGCGCCTACCTACGGAAGAGTACCCTAACCTTTCAACAGTACCTCGACACCTACGAACGCCGCTGGCAGGTTGACCCTCGTCGGCCAATGCGGCTACAAGAATACCAAGATCGGACGCTGTACACTACCTGGAATTTGACCTTTAACCACCTCGCAAAGAACGATTTCGACGCTGCCCAAATACTGAAGTTATTGGCTTACTTCGATAATCAAGAGATCTGGTACACGTTACTGTGCATCGGTATAACCGAGGATTGTCCAATATGGCTACAAGAAGCACTTGCTAGTCAGATCAGTTTTGAAAGTATAATGCGCACATTAGTGTTCTACTGTCTCGTCGAGATGTGGCACGCGAGGCAGTCGTACAGTATGCATAATTGCGTACATGACTGGGTACTTGGTGGACTGAACCGAGAGATCGACCTGCAGCTATACTGGTATGCCTTCGACTGTGTCGCGGCCAGTCTTGGTCGAGATAACGGGGAAATGTTCGGCCATATAAAGTACAGCCGAGTAGCCCGACATGGGGTACGACTAACGCTTCCTTATTTCAGGGCCTGTGATGGATATGAAAACGGTTTACTAAAGCGACTAGATCGAGCGATGTGGATTGCTAGTATGCTTAAAGAACAAGTTCACCTCTCAGCAGCTGAGCAAATGTATATACAAGCACTAGTTGGAACAGAAAAAGCTTTAGGGCCTAACCATACCTCAACGCTTGACACTGCCAACAACCTCGGCCTTCTATATGTTGATCAAGGCAAGCTCGATAAAGCGGAACAGATGTACATACGAGCACTGGTTGGGAAGGAGAAAGCACTCGGACTAGACCATACCTCGACTCTTCAAACGGTTAACAACCTAGGCGCTCTATATCGTGACCAAGGTAAGCTCAACGAGGCTAAACAGATGTGTGAGCGAGCACTAGCTGGGTTAGAGAAAGCACTCGGACCTGACCATACCTCAACGCTTAACACTGTCAACAACCTCGGCCTTCTATATGTTGATCAAGGCACGTTTGATAAGGCGGAACAGATGTATATGCGAGCACTGACTGGGCACGAGAAAGCACTCGGACCTGACCACATCTCGACTCTCGGTACAGTCAACAGCCTCGGTAGTCTATACCGTACTCAAGGCAAGCTAGACAAGGCAGAGCAGATGTACATACGAGCACTGGCTGGGCACGAGGAAGCACTCGGACCTGACCATACCTCAACGCTTAACACTGTCAACAACCTCGGCCTTCTATATGTTGATCAAGGCAAGCTCGATAAAGCGGAACAGATGTACATGCGAGCACTGGCTGGATACACGAAAGTCTTGGGACAAGTGCATTCCAGGACAATCGCTACAGCTCGTAATCTCGAAGACTGTCATCGCCTACACTACAAAAGGGTCAGCGAAGCAGATGTCAGAGCAGGTTCGGATAGTGAGAACTAAGTCCTTTACTATAGCTAAATTAGGCGCCTCGACGCCCAGGCGAACACATCTTTCGCGCACCTCTGCTTCAGTCGGGACAGATAGACCGCCTTGTTTGTGATTACATTCGATCTCCGCCAGCTGCTAGAGGACGTAACGGTGCAGAGTGCTATCTTGCTTCCGCTCGGTCTTCTCGTCGTGTTTCCTGTCGTCTTTGATAAAATCTCGTTCGGGGTGTGCCCCCCTCTTGTAACCTTTTGCATGGGCTCGAGGGAGCAGGTCCGCAACCGTCATCCGCTTACGAACCGTGTTGAAGATCGACGTTCGCTCTAGAAGTTTTAAATGTCTGAATTAGTCAGTCAGCTACCGAGGAAAGCTCCAGAATCGAGTATCAGGGATGAAAGATGGCAGAAGGAGAAGAAGAGTCAAGAGGAGAGCGAATCTCGCAGTAGATGAGGGTGCCATGGTTGTAAAACATTTATCCACAGCTCGTGCTCGAGGATCGCTGACTAGTCGACGCAGGACATGGATTTCTGAGATGTGAGACGACGGAGGTGGATGCCGCATCGAATCAAAAAGGAACGAAGGAACAGGTGAGACATCGTGCGACGCACAACGATGAGCTCACCCGGCGAGGGTGATGTCAAGGTGAGTAGAAGATGAGGGAAAGGTGAGGCGAGCATAAAAGCGGCGGGTCAAGGCTGAGGACGCGGCTGAGCTCGATGCGGATTTTACTCTTCTTGTGCCGCCAAGATACATCAGACCTGCACCGAGCTCACCACCCTTTAGGGCTGGGATGATTCTGCTCAATCTCAACCACAGGTTACCTCTGTCGGCTCTTGGTTTTCTGCGGGTCAACAGGATTACGTCAACTGCTGCTGTTTCTGATTGGCACCCAATCGCCACAGTTGACCTGAGCATGAAGTGCTCAGGTAAGAGATCTTGCCATTTAGCGATTACTGAGCGCCTTGCTAGCCCAGTAGTGCTTCTAGAAAAGCATCCTTGTAGTAATCCTTGCGAGCAAGTTGAGGAAGTTAGCCACAAGTTCGCAAATGACTCAAACCTTCTCCTGTTAGTTAAGTAGTAATGGACTTTGTGGCCGACAATAGTCGCAACCTCGCTCTGGACAGCGAAATTGCTGCCGATGTTCTTGTTCATGTCTATCACGCTCTTTAACATGATCGAAGTTCTTCAGTGAGCGTGGACATTTATTTTCTCTGCAAAGAAATGCAGCGTTCGCATAACGAAGATGGAAGTCATTGAAATCGTGTCGTGAAACGCCAAGGTCCTTAAAGGAATAAATACATTGACCGCTCAGGAGATGCTCAAATTGTACCCGGAAACAGTTGAAGGCCTGGTCCACAGCATTACACTCGTATCCAGTGGCTTGATCTGACTTCCCTTCGGGCTGGCTGCCTGTGGATACAACGGACGTTGATTCAAGTAAATTTTCAGTTACAATGCCACTGTTCATGCAGATCAAGTCAAGATCATGTCGAGCTTGCTGCTGATCGTTGTGGTGTCGATAAATGGTAGTGATGTTCTGCTCGTCCTCGTGCATTTGGTTTTTGCCATGTTCGTGAAGGAACTGCATTAAAAACGTAGTAGTTGTCTCTGATTGGGTGCGAGCTATGAGAGAAAAAATGTCGAGATGATTTTTCCAGGGCCCGTAACGTAGGGAAACAGGCTATGGACTTGTAGTACAATTTGCTGATAGGTTTGTGGTAATACAACGCTGTAAAAGAAATCCTCGCAAGTGAAGAGGTATCGCAAGCATGTCAAACTGATGTGGTGAAGCGCATCTGATCTTTTCACGAACGGGCTACTTGCTGTATGAAGCAAATGTTCCTGAACGGAGAAGTGATCAAACGATACAGAGCGATCCTGAAAATTTCAACCGGAGGCTTGCACAAACCTAGAACACGTGGGTTGAGTATGATGTAGTTCTTGATCAATGCAATACCATCACCGCCAATGACAAGTGCACCGCATATTGCCCATGTTTTCATTGGTCGCAGAGCAAATTTCAGCCTGTAAAAGATGATGTAGATTCGTGGCTTTTACTAACAATCAGATCTGCTTAGAATTCTTCTAAGCAGGGCTTAGTAGACACCTATAAGACCAGAAGGAAGTTAAGTCAGAGTCGCACGAAGGTCGTAGAGACTTTCCTGCTCACGAAGGGTTCAAATGATTAACTTCACCCATTGAAACATCCCTAATGCCTTTTTACGACCTTCGAGGCTATTTCCTTCACAGTCTTGTGGTCAAAACGCTTGTTTAGGCTACTAAGACTGCTCGGAGTGAAAAGCTGAACATTATATGTAACAGAGGCGTGTTTCTTAAACAGCGAAAAGGTGGGACGACTGCGCAGCTTATCCGGAATGCCTTTCGCATCCTAGGAAGGTATTAAAATCTTCACCTTAGGGCGAGTAGGGGACTCATTCTTTCTCTTGTTTATTAGCGATTCAAGCTTATTATAAAGCCTGGTCTAGGCGCTGGGATCGCACTCATCGAGCACATCAATGATAATGAAGGTGCCAGGAAGGCAAGAGAGGAGTTGTCTCAGGATAATTGACGGTTTCGATATAGGTGGCTCAGTAGTCTTTACAAAGGTTTCGAAAATATAGGGAACGAGGTACTGTTTTTAACGTAGCACTTACGCCACTAAGACGCTTAGTACTAGAGTGTAAGTATCATTCCCGTTTAAATCGGTTACACGCGAGCACAAGCAATAGATCATTAATAAGTTCAGCGGTAGTTCAGCGTAGTCAACGATGTAAGTCGATTGAGTTAACTTCCCTAACCACAAGTTAGAACTAAGACGAAAACAAGGTGGAGTAATAAGATCTACCTAACCCAGGCTTCCCATTTAACTACAGGATTAACCTACTCGATTCCGGATCCAACCAAGATCGGAGCTCATAATAGGAAAGAATCCACTTATATATAGCTTGTTCGCGCGCATCTCTATAGCGTAAGAGTAGATTCGCCTAGTCATTATCTTGGTCTTGTAAATTAAGCCACTTAATACACCCTCGCATTTATTGTTCACGTCTTTGTTTTTGTCTTACCTCTAGATCGTTAATAAGTTTTTCTCTAAAGTGCTGAGCAGTAGCAAAGTCTTCTGGAGGCACGAAAGTTGCATAATTAATCTGAAAAGACTGATCATCTAAATACGCAGTGGCGTTACCTACGATGTTGACTATTTTAAACACTTTAGAGTAACGAGCATATGCTTAAAGAATAAGTTCGCGATGTCGTTTAAGTCTTTTAATTACATAATTAAACACGGGGGCAAGCTCTTTCTACGAGGTATTAAATAGCCTTCGTCAGCCTCCTCTTCTGAGATCCTAATATATATGTCTATGATAGTCTAGTATGTCGCTGTAGGTATAGGCAACTAAGTCTTAAAAACGGTCTAATAGACGACCAGTTTCAGAGGTCTATTCGAGGAAAGGTAAATTGGTCGCTAGTCGAGCGTATACGTTAAGGATAGCCTTAAAAGCAGCGTTGTCTTCGTTCGCAATCTATTAGGCAAACAATCAGTACTGTGACTTGATAGTAGACCCTTCTTAGGCAGTAACCTACCTCAAGTATTAATTTAATCGGTCCCTCCAAAGAAAGTGGTTAGCTAGGCAACTCTTCGATTTAGATATAGAGCTAACATACTCAGATGTAGGATGCGTAATGAACATTGTCAGACAAATTGCCGAATGTCTCGCCTAGTCTCTTTAATACTTCCAGAAGTGGTTCAACACGTCGCAGATTTGCACAGGGCATTATGATCCTCTCGCTCGCTTTTAATCACACACAAAGCATCTAGGACATCTCGTATTGACAACGAGCCTATCTCCTTTGCATCGACGGCAAAAATACTGGACTGGAAATGATTCACAGCGTCTTAAATCATTTTGTTGGTGTCCATTGATGAAGTCTGAACTGTGGACGCCTTAATTCTAGGTGGACCCCTTCGACCTTTGTCAACCATTCAATCTTTGCTTCTTGAGATTCGAGCGTCGCAGCTGGGACAACGATGAGAAAGAAGGCGCAAGAGTTCTGGAGTTTTCGCAGGCACAGCAGTGGGGAATCGGATAGAGACTAAAATTGCGGCTGAAACAGCCATGAGAAAGTTGTGCTAACGACTCCTCTTTTAATTTTTCGTTATTCAGCTTGAGATCTTATTATGATGGTTCGAAGGATATTTAGGTGCGCATCTTTGATCCTCTATGACGAATAAGATCTATGTCAATGCAAGTTGGGGAGTCAACCAGCATAGGGATTATCTTACCCCAGCCCGGGCCCTTTCGGAACTCCGCACATAATGTCCAGCAATTTTGATCATCAAGAATTTGTTACTGAGCATTGCGCGAAAAGATTAAAATTAACGAACGATGCGTCTGTACATACCATTCAGGGGGCATTCGATTCAAACCTGTCTTTTAACCATTGCAGACAGCCAGATACAACAAAAGTCCTTACATCTTTAAGAGAGCGAACTGAAACATGGTCCCAGTCTTCACGTGAGGAGCACTGCGAGTTGTACACCAGAACCAATTCATCGATTACACAGCAAAACAGGGTGCAATTCAAGACTACCATACTTCCGCATGAGACGCCAGACTCCGAGACGAACGAGAATGATAGTGTACAAAGCACAACAGCTATACACTCTCATCTTCTGCTGAGACCTAGCTGAACGCGAATAACGTTGACGGGCAATTCGTCTTTTATGGTGCCTTACACAACTTTAACTACGTGTCATTAGCAGCAGAAACCACAGACCTTCTCCATCTACAATAGAGTGGTGCAACAACCTTATCGCTCGTGACTAGACATTCTATTAAGCTTTCTAGTCTGTCAACCAGCATACTAGACTCATTGTTGCATTTAACAAGCACTACTTTTGAGTTCTTTCTGTCCAGTACTGGCGATAGGCTCCCGTCTTCCACTGCGCGTAAGCAAAATTAAGGCCTTTATTCTCTGTTCGCTGTAACAGTCATTATCTATAGTCTTAAAGATGTCGCTGACGATATCGGAAACTGGCTCAGCTCGATGAAGCTATACTTGCAGTCCCCAACCCACTGTGGCCTTGATGTGCCCTACTACAACCCCCACAAACTGTCCGATACCTCTGTAGCCACTATCTTCACCAGTCAGCTCAATTTGAGAAATACGCCGAGTAGGGGCACAACCAGTGATGATGTTTGCATAGCCCAAAGCTTGTATACGACTCGCTCATACATAGAAGCAATACAAACAGTTCTACTGAGATCGACACTACACCAACATCAACTTCAAGCTTTGACTTTCATGCAAAGCAGGGAATGCGGATGGGACTTACAGAATGATAGGTGCACCAATGACCTTTGGCAATGCAAGCTAGACTCTTTCGGACGGATCAAGTATGTGGAAGCCCTTTCTGGAGATTCTTCCTTTCGAACCCCGCAATCGTTCCGTGGCGGGCTCCTGGGGGACGATATGGGCCTTGGCAAAACTTGTAGCATGCTTGCTGTTATCGCAGCGGACATTCAATCAAGCCGAGCATCGATAGACCTACAAACATGCTACATCCAGACAGTGGAACACCAAACACTAATCATCGTACCTCTCCCACTGCTACAGGTTTGGGAGGCGCAGATCAAGCAACATTTTCAGCCTGATGCAGTCCGTTATGTCACGTACTATGGCTCCCAGAAAGACAACCTTAGAATGCTTGATGGGTTCGACATTGTTCTTACTACATACGATATTGTGTCACAAGAGCGGAGGAATGCCGAACTGAAACCATTGTCTTCTAGGCCAATCCCGAGCAAACACTGGCATCGCATTTTGGATGAAGCACATGTTATCAAAAACAAAGACACCGATATGGCCAAAGCTGTCACAGATCTGCATGCAGATCGAAGGTGGTGTATAACAGGCACACCTATTCAGAATCGATCCTCCGACATATCCTCGCTTCTCCGATTCCTGAAGGTCTATCCTTACAACGATTTTAAAAAGTTTGACCAAGTGTTTGTCCAGCCATGGAAGAATGCTGATACATCCGCACTGCTCAAGCTACAGCTCTTGATGAACACATTGGCAATTCGCTGCCCTAGAACGATGGTACCACTACCCCTGAAGGAAGAGATCAACATTTCTGTGCGACTCAATCCTCAGGAGCGACTAGTCTATGAGAGGACCAAAAAAGGAGTCACAGAAACCATTAATGCGGCCTGTGGTTCAAGTGAGAGCGTAAGAACTTCCTACCTAAATACCTTGCAAAGAATCAATGACTTGAGATATATCTGCAATCATGGCGTGGCTCCGCAGAGGAAGCAGACACGAGGGCATTCCCCAACCCACAATGATAGTGGCTCCATTAAGTGCGAGCTAGATATGCTTTTCGGCCGCGACGATTCCGATCTTTGTATATCCTGTGGTCGGCCACTGCCTCAACAAGCTGAGAAGGACTCGTTATTGGTTACAACTTGTCCCGCATCGTGGTCTCAATGTCGCTGTTCATTTTCGGCGTCAGTAACTACGCCCGACATCCGCATAACACCGATATCGCCTGCATCCTCAGTTGATGGCTCGATCACTACCAGCTCAGTCCTAAACGAGCCGCATATCTCCAGCAAAGTGCGCGCTCTGATCACAGATGTCAAAAACACCCCGCCAAACGAGAAATGTGCTATCTACTCTTTCTGGACTACCGCCCTCGACCTCATCTCTTATGCTCTCACCTCCGAATCCATCCTGCACACCCGCTACGATGGTACAATGTCTCGTTCAAAACGTGACTCTGTTCTAAACTCCTTCTCATACAAGTCTACAACAGAAGCGAAAGTTATCCTCGTATCTATATCCTGTGGTGGCCAGGGTCTAGATCTAACTGTAGCAAATCACGCTTACCTCATAGAGCCGCAGTGGAATCCAATGTCAGAAGATCAAGCGATGAGTCGCGTGTATCGGCTTGGACAGCAAAGGCCAGTTAGACTGTGTAGACTCGTGGTTGAGAATACGTTGGAAGAGAAAATTGTGGAATTGCAGGGAAGAAAGAGGAAGCTTGCGGAGTTGATTGTGGATTGCAGAAGGTTAGATGAGAATTCGAAGGATAATGGACTACGCATTGAGCCTAGAAGCAGTGGCGAGGAGGCGAGAGGGTTGCTGGCTTGGTTGAAGGACTTGATCTCTTGATCTTAACAAACTAGTATGGCTTTGCGCCACAGTTACAGCAGTCACCAATGGTTATGTTTTCCACAGACTAGGTAAACACTCAACTCGCATCTAGGTGTTCGACACACCGCCACTAAACTTGTCATGTTTGATATTCTTAATATTTTCCTTCCTCAGTTGGGCATTAAACTGCAGAAATATCGACAGCTTGAGGTCTTTACCACGTACCGCGCGTCAAGGGTCGAGTAATCGTTTCCGCAAACCAAAGCTCGGCAAGTCGCTTCTATATTGTCAGACCATACATAGATGGAAATTTGCAAAAGAGACTATTGGGTATACCTAAGCTCTTAGCACCATGTTGCTCTTTAACCAGCTTCCATGGGCATGGATTGGTCCTCACATATCCATCATAAATACTAAGGCTTACCCTTCACTTTGTGCCCTTTAAAACTAAAGGTTGTGTTGTAAAGGCTAGTGTGTGGGACAAATCTGGTTGATGGAATGCATCAACATCTTGCTATTACGCATTCAGAAGTATATCTCAATAGTATTACTATGTAATAATGGGCTGACAAGGCGCTGTTACGCCTGAGTATCTCGGTGTACGGACGTGGTCTGATATGTAAGCTATGCACAGGTTCCAGTTACATGGTCTTAATATTGCAAATGGCCTTAAGGGATCTATTCGCAATGAATAAATGGAAATTTTAATGATCAGGAGCAGAAAGTTAGGCAGATCGAGCAGGGAGAGTTTGTTGACCACTGGCTCGGAAATCTGGAATTCACATGGGTGGTGCTGTGAAATGAGCTTTGTTGGGAAAGACTCGATCATTCTTGGTGTGAATATCCATTCTTCTGGCCGTCACTATTTTCAGCACAAGGAGTAAGACCTCCAAAACGTTTGAGCCGGTAATGATGGCACTTACGCTCTCAATACTTTGTAAACATGCAAGGACCACAAGAGTAGCATAATTTTGAGTTTCTGCAAGGACAACACATGCTTGTAGGAAGGCAAGAAAATTGTCGGTACAAGCAACGCGCCGAACCTTAGCATCAGATATTGGTGCCCAAAGGCTTGGTAGGGTGCATTGGGATATAAGGTAGACAGTAATGCAAAGGCTGACTAGTTCCACTGAGACCGAGAGATCTTCCGCAACTTTTGGCAGGGCAATGTGATTAAGAAGTGGCTCAGCACGTACACGAACTAGGGCCAGGATAGAAGTCAGGCACACCATGAAATTCTTTGTCGGTGGCATAGAAGCTTCTTTGTGTATTGGGAGAGGGCAAATTATGTTGCTCGAGTCAAACCCTTGAAATCGTCAACAGACTTTTTTCACACCGCAGCCTTGCTCTGAAATGAAGTCCAAGAAACGATAGATAAAGTTTTAACGAATACACAAATGCCGAAAAGTTATAGTTGTGGTTTTCTTGCGTACACAACTCGCATCTGCTGGATAGCATGAATTTTTTTGGTCCTTAAATCCTTGCGCAAATTCGCACACAACAAATATACTTCCTCTGGAGCCCAGCCAAGAACGCTGGTCAGGAGTCGCAGCGTCCAATTCTCCGCACCTGTGTCAACAAAGTGATACGCAAGTGTGCCGAGGTCTTTCAAAGCTGGATTTTTCGGCCACCTGCCAATCGGCCATTTGAAACTGGTTTCCGTTACAGACTCAAAGCCTGCGCTCCGCATCTTACTGGCCATTGTTTCCAAGACTTGTAACTCCGTGCCAAGTTTCTGATGGCATTCAATTCCGACTTTGTTCCACGCTGCGATACCTCCATCCGGAGGTATTGTTCCATCCTCGGAAGTAAAAGTAGCTGAATACTCTGCTTGTTCGATATATCCTCCTGGCCGAAGGACTCGCAGACATTGTTGGTAGAGCCTTGGCCAGTCACGGATTGTGCCATGCAAGCCTCTGATATGAATGTAGTCGAATTTGTTTTCCTGCCAGCAAAAGTCTGCTTCGCAATCATCGATCTGGAATTTGCAATTTGGAGGCACCCATGACGGTTGACTAGGGGACAAGTCTGTCCCAATGACAATTGCTGAGGGAAATTGATCTGCAACGTCCATTGCCCACGACCCCGTCCCGGTTCCAATGTCGAGTATGTTCAGAGGATTTGCGTCAGTCGGAGCTAAGAAGAGCTGACCACCAAAAGTCTTTGTGAAGAGGGCATGACCTATCTCCATATGCTCAAGTGCCTCTGCATCGTTCGCACCCCAATAGTCGTGCTGGCCATACTATGAAGTGTTAGTTCTGAACATGTACCTCAACGGACTCCACATCTTCGACGAGCCCGATCACGAAACTGGATCAGTTTGTCTTCGGGATGTCGTAAAGCACAAAATTTGTCGGCCTTTGAAATGGTCAATGCGTTACTGTGAATGGGAGGACTTACGACGTGATAAGTTCGATTATTCTCAATGCGGTATGCAAGAATCCAACTCCTCAAGCTCTCTGTATCAGTGATTTCGCTCTCTGCGTAAGTAGAATCGACATCGGCGTCCGCTTGAAGGTCCGCTTGAGGGTCTGGTTCCGGGTACATCGCGATATCTGAAAGCAGAGTTTCGGTCGTGCCGTAGAAGGTTAAAGTGATTAGGCTAGTAGGGATACGACGCAAAAATTTGGACGCCTAATTCACCGCTTGAGGAAACGCAAAGTTTTGGATGCCTAATTTACCGCCCGAGGCAACACAAACTTTAGTGAGTCGACACGTCATTAGCTGTGAGGTTAACTTAGATAGGTCTGTGACAGCGGAACAATCGATAGAATCAAGAAAGTGGAGGATAAAATCGTTGATGGAGAAAGGACAACTAAATGGCAGGGTTGTACCTTCGCAAATGTCGGTGTACTTATCACGTGACTAAGTTATCGCCGACCTCGGATCTTTTCGTCCCACTGAGATCGTATGTTCTAGCAGACGCATACTTCTCAATCTTGGTAACTGACAAGTATTGTACTTCAATAAGAACATTTTTAGCTTGTTCCTTGCCCGATTTGTGCCGCTTAGGCCACAACTACGACATATGGCAGAAGTGTGTGCGGGACCACCCCCGAGTGAAGGCTACAGACCCGAATGGCTCGAAGTAAGCAAATCAACACGTGGTCAGGATAAGATGCGGAAAAGCTTATCAAATCATAGCTAGAAGCCGCCTCGGGCGGTCGCTATCAAATGACTGGTGACTTTGCGGTGGATGTGCCAGCATACGATGGATTGTTCTCTATGTTGGCAAAACAATGGCCTCAGTACGAAGACGAATTAGAGATCTGTGAGTTCGAACTATACCTGGTTGTCATTTTTGTGTGATGCCGACCACTACGTTCGGGAGGGTGAGTCCTAACGTTTTATAGGGGACGAAAAAGCTACTTTTGGAACAGTTCGTGTGTACAAACCCAAGGCTGCACATACAAACGATGCGACACTACCCTTAATAGTTTATTACCACGGTGGAGGGTTTATTGCCGGCACACTTGACACGGAAGATGGACAATGTCGTCATCTGGCTGCCAAATTTCCTGCTCTTGTCATTAGCATTGATTATCCGAAAGTTTCAGATTTATCGACGAAGCTAGACACCATAATCCAAGGATATGGTATTCCTTCTGTATCGTGGTCCAAATCGAAGGCTGGAGAGTTAGTTCAGAACATATCAAAGACGATTCTCTGTGGTGGAAGTGCTGGCGCTATGCTTGCCATCGAAGTTGCGTACCATTATCTTACACAAGGAGATACAAAGGATATAAATGGACTCATGCTTCTCTTTGCGGTTGCGTTTCCATACACCTATGGTGAAGATGGTAGGTTTAAGGAGCACTTTAAGGCTTGGGAAGAAAATGGCAGTGCGCAAGTACCAATCATCAGTCGTAAATTGGCTGAACACATCTGGTGTAAGACTCATCTTGTCTTTTGTGTTCTAAAGATTATGTTCCTTCTAACAAAATCGTTTGCTGCAGCTCATTATGACGCCGACTTCAAGAGCCCTAAACATTTTCCTGGATTAGCCGACGATGAAGAAATTGCCAAGTTTCCGCCAACATACATTGTCAATGCACAGAAAGATTGCTTCAGGGATGATGGGTTTTTACTTGAGAAGAGATTGAAGGAGGCAGGAGTACCAACTAAGCTCGACTATTATGACGGACTGCCTCACTACTTTCATGGTTGGTCCTTTCCCAACAGTTTCTGAACGTTCAGCTTACAAACTTTAGTGTTTCCGGGATGTGCAAGTGCTCGCACATTCATGGACACTGTTGTAGAAGGTGCAAAATACTTGTTTACGAATTAAAGATGAAGGTGGCAGTCAGGCGTGTTATTCAGCTTTCACTTTCACCTATGGTTAGCACAACTTCCATGCTGCACACTCACTGTTCAAATCTTTACTATTTCCCGAAGCAGTTCTCTTGTTGGAACCAAAAATTAGTCAACTATTGCAAACCTAGATGGGAATTTACTTGCTTGAGGCCAGTGCTCGAAAAAAAGCTTTTTGGTTCGGCTCAGAGCTTGAGATCTTTTATTGTGACAGATCGTCAGACTCTCCTTCACTGTCCATTGAATCCGCCGTTCAGACGTGTTAGGTGTTCCTCCTCGACGCCGCCGAACCGGCAGCTGAATGGATGGGTATCAACCAAGCAATGTGAGTAAATTCGGGCAGGTCTAATCAGCAGAAAAGTGCGTGGTGCTGTTCATGGTTACTGGTCAGCGACTGATGTTTAGACAATTCATGCCCAGATGCCACGCAAGCAAAAACAGCTTGGCTATAGTAACCTGCACGTTAAGCAAGCCAAGACCCGCCCTCTGGGTTACAGCTTCCAAGAGTTGTCCGTAAAGAGTTAAGAAAGAACTAGCGAAGGACTAAAAAAATAAAAGCATTGACTGACCAGTAACGACGTGCTGAGGTTAAAAGCAATTGCATCTTGTTGACATGAGAAGTATACAGTAATAGGCTGCGCCAAGGAACTCGAAATACCAGTTGCTGCATTAAAAAGCATTATTACAGTAGCTGAGAATGCTTAGCGTATATTTGAAAGCTCGCACGTACTATACATATGTTCAAAACGTGGTCATGATAAACATGGTCGGCTGCTTCTACCAAGCCTGCTAGCTTACATGGTCTGGAATATACCCTTACCATCCTGTAACCAATCCAGATACGTAGACTTCACATATCTTACCTGGCTAAGACTGACGTTCGGTGTCTAGGTTTCCAGCATGTTGTCCCCGGATTTTTTACTCTTGATTTCTGGATAATATCCTTCTTTAGTTGTTCATCGAACTGCGGATACGTCGACAGCTCGAAATCTTTGCATCGTACCATTCGCCAAGGATCAAGTAATCGTTTCTGCATATCAACGCTAGGCCAATGGCCATCTCTATTGTCCGGCCATACATCGATGGAACTGTGCAAGGAGGCTACCTCGAGTAAAGCTAAGCTCTCAGCATCATAACGTAGTTTCTCTAGTTCCTGTGGGCTTGGGATGGCCTTCACATCTTCACCATGAATACTGAGCCTCACCCTCCACTTCGTGACCCTCCGAGCCCAAGGAGTGTACTGCAAAGGCTGTTGGATAGGACAAGGTTGGTCGAGGATGTGCATTGATATCTCGCTGTCACGAATCGGAAAGTACACCTCAATAGTGTTGCTATACACAATGGACTACCAAGGTTCCGGAGCACGCTGTTGCATCTAAGTATCTCTGTGTAAAGACGCGGTCTGAGACGCAAATTGTGGACAGATTCCAGATCGGACGCCCTAACATGGCAGATATATTCAAGTGGCCTATCTGTATTCACCAAGTAGGATAGAATAATCAGGAGAACTTCGTTAGGCAAATCGAGCAGAGAAAGTTTGTTAAGCAGTGACCTTTACTCCTCGAATGGTGATGGATGGTGTCGCGACATTAGCTTTCAGGAAAGATCCTATCTTTCTTGGTTTTAAATATTCATTCTTCTCTCGGTCTTGTGGTAGATGGTGCGCTATTCGCTGTTTTGTAGTTATCACTGTGGTCAGTTTCTGGCGAGTCTGTTTGTTCTCGAGGCAAAATTTGGACCATGCTAGCGCATCCAGATAAGGTTGTCATATCTTTTTTGAGACGCAAGAACAAGTTATCCGTAGTCTTGACCAATGTGGATAGTTTCGTGCTTAGTAACGTTAGAAATTGACGAGTCGCAGCTCATAAGATGTTAGCAGCTTGCACCTTCAGACAAATACGAGTCTTGGCAACACTACTGCTTGCCCCCCAGCACTCCGTGTGCTTATTACATGCTAAATTCTAGTATTCCAGATGTCAGAACAACTGAAAGTCCTCTTCTTTGCCTAGCGATCGCTCATTCATGACTCGTGCGGCTGGCTTCCAGCGCCGCCAGCCCAACTCCATTGATAATTTATCTGTGGTCCCAGCCCCTTGCAAGACGCCGCCAATGCCAGGAATAAGCTTACTCCTGCTATTTGGAGAATACTGTATCCAAACAACAGATGGGCCGAAGAACTGCTGCATCATCGTGCCATCATCTAACTTTAACGCAGGGTTCGCACGAACCACAAATGGATGAAGACCTCCATATGCACATATGACTAAATCACCTGCTTGTACATCTCTTGAGGCAAAAATGACAGTCACTGCTGGATCTAGACCAAGGTTGTCTCGTGCATGGGCGCTTACAAAAACTTCGAAGATAGCATAGCCCGCACTCAGAAGGATGGTGTCTGTTGGCTGACCAACGTCCCAAAGTTGACTCGACAGGGTCGTGGAAGGTGTACCGTTGCGGTATAAGCCTAACTCTTCGAGGTCATCCAACCGGACTCGATCAAGGCCCTTGACGCATTCAGCATGGTCAAAAGACTGGCCGATGTGGCCAACAATTGTACCTCTCAAGCGAAGGGGCATGAATTTCTCTGACAGCTGCTGCCTCTCAGCTACTCCGGCCTGCACAGGTGATCCAATAGGCATACAACCACCCACCGGTCTGCGTAGATCAGGCGCCCACGTTGGGACCTCGTCTTGAAAATTGAAATTGTAGCTTGGTCGAAAGAACGATATTGCGTCCAATGTCCTGCTTGTGTTGATGAGTGCTTTAACAAAGTTTTGATAAGCACACGTCATCGGGACTTTTTAGTCCATTCGAAACTCCGAGTGCACGTCTTGGGGAGTCGCCATTGTGTGCTGTATCGCGCTTTGCAAGGCAAATCCCATGCTGTAAATCTTGTCCCTCGGATCAGTAGCAGCAAAGATCGACCCTTGGAGTACAAGTTTGTACCACTCACGACAAATATAGACTGGTAAAAACAATTGTGCTCCAGATGCTAAGCATTGTTCGAAAGCTTTCTCTTTGGCCCGGTATGCAAGTGTTTGAAGGTCAACCTTATGTTGGAGCAGTCGATAGAAGCGAACGGCGGCAGTATCACTTTGTACAGGCATGGATGCAGTAGACCGTGGGAGCTGTACATCAAGCTGCAGGAATCGTTCCATACTAACCGCAAAGTGCTGAAAGTCTATTCGTAGGTCGCCACAAACAATGTCGCACCGTCCGCTAGCTGCCACCTCTTGCCTGATCCAGCTTCTCGTAAACCATGCTCGGGAGAGAAACCGGTACGCCCAATCGTGCATTTGCACAATCACATCAACACAGTTTGAACGATGTCGGCCTAAGAGCTGTCCCTTGTTTGCAGCACGGATAGCGCATAATTGCTCAATCATAACCATATCCTTTTCGTTAGCCGTTCCAAGCCAGACCAGAGTGTGCTCTGCATTGGCGTAAATTTGGTACATGAGCGGAATCTGTCGCGTTTTCTGCTGGACAGTAAGTGTTTCTGAGACGGTTTGAATTTTGTCAGGAGATGACTTGGTGCGAAGCGATATGCTATGCCGGATGCAAGTCAAGCGTAAAATCGATACTATAAAGCTAGAAACGGGAAACTAACCTCATCAAGATCGGTCTGATTGATGCAAAGCGCGTCTATCCAGAACAAACGACTCGTTTTCTCGTCTCGAAGGAAGTGTAATGCATCTGAAAGATTTTGCGTGATAGGTACCGCGATTCCATGACAAAGCAGTCGTGCAGGGAATACTGGCTTGCCCCAAGTGTATGAAATTGCATGATATGTAGTGAGGCTGTTCTCAAACTTGTGGTCGACCAGTTCACACTCAAGGCTATCGGTGAATGCGCCAGGCAGTAAGCGAAGAAGACGTATGTGTTCAGAATCCAGCTTGGTATAGATTTGTGCAGCAAGCTTCGTCTTTGTGTCATTTGTTGGGGACGATTCATTTGAACGCGGTGGCTGGCGCACACACAAATCGCTTCGAAGAGCAAGGAACTCAGGAGAGAAGTTTGTCCGAGGCGGAGTTTTCAACCCGATAATATCGAGTTGTGCAAGGAATCGGTCGGACGAGAAAATACAGGACGGTCCGCATGAAGGCCTGTTGTTATATAAAGCTTCAAGGTCTAGTTGCTCGGAATAGTTGGTGGTGGAAAGAAACGTATGAGCAGCACCCTCCATGTTCTCTCAAGGGAATTCATACCTGCACCGTTCCGGTGTCAAAATGCAAAAGTGAGGCTGAAGCCAGAACATGGTAAGTGGAGCGCTTGCGGCGGCGGAAGGCTCAACACTCATGCAAAGTCCGCAAATACTGGAGTTTGATTGGACGGGAGCGGACTCACGCACTTGCATCTTCGCTGCTCCAATTGTGCTGATGTGCGAACACTTAAAAACGAAATACCATGGACATCAAGAGTTATACTTGACTTGGAGAGTAGATATCACACAATGGTTTACTGCGTATTGCCTTGAGCCTAGAGATAAGGTCTTTGCCTTAATTTGCTTAGTAGCGAGGGTCAATGACAATCTCTTCTGATTCCGAATCCATGATTATGAACTACCAGATAGGCAAGTATTGCCTATTTACACTTGCTCGCATCTGGATAAGATGACTAAGCTGTTAAGTCGGTAGAGGCATCTATATCTGTCTAGCCACAGATGCATACCTTCTTCAGCTCGACAAAAGATACTTAGTCGCAACTGACAGCATCTTCAGCGTCGGTCCCTCAGTAACTCCGATGAGCACATCTCCAGCACAACCCGAAAGTGTCTGGACGACCCTCTCAAGACAGCCTGTAGCTGTCCTAAAAATCTGCTTCGGGTCTTGAAATAGATCCTCTTTCACAGTGAAGAGTAGAGCCACAACATCAGGACAAGACAGCCCACAAACACCGCTGTCAACATAGCAACCAGGGTGTGAATCGAAAGCAGCCTGTGAAAAAGATGCACAGTCGGCCGTGCAAGGTGCAAGGACGGGTACCATAGCCTTCTGGAGACACCACATGGTGTCGAAGATCCAATTTTGGCCATCAGTAGTGAACCAGTTTAGGTTGTTCTTGAATTTGTTGCAGTTTCTCTCACCATAGCGGATTGGGTACCCTGTGTCACCGCAACCTAGTTGACCCTCAGCACAAGTACGGTAAAAGTCACAACTTCCTCGTTGTGGATGCTGGCATTTATCGAGGCACATTGAATCAGTGGGACATGATGCACAATCGCCACATTGGTCGCATTCGGCTTCGCCTGCCTTGTCAACAATAACAGACGAGTCAAGCAGACTGTCCGCTACATTAGAAACACCGATTGTAAAGTCCACGCTTTTAGCGTTCTCGGGCAGTTTCAAGGAAAGCATCATCCAGTCAGTAGCTCCAGCAGCATCGAAAGCGCCAAGTCCCATGGCGTTCATACTATTCGTTACGGTCACAAAAGCACCATTATCGGATCGAATCGTAACCGAATAATAGTCGTTGAACTGAGTGCTATAGCGATCTTAGTCAATGATGCGCACCTGCTGCACTGCTGAACTCACCCAAAATAACCACCCGGTACTTCCGCGGTCACAAACTTGTATTTGATATATGCGACCTTGCTGAAAGGGTGAACCTTGAACTTACCACTAGCCGTCTGGAGGTCAGACTGCCCGTTGGTCGCCACAGTAAGGGTGGTGTCACGTTTGATTCTTAACGACTGCGAGATTGTGCCGCCGGTCCATCCAGAAAGTCCATCGTCTGTGTCCATTGTTGCATTGCCGGATGGTGCTTCAAAGGAGAACAATTTGAGAGTAACTTGTACGCTCGTTGCAGCTAAGCCGTCAACTGCAATAGAGTTGGTGTCGGTCCTTGCAACTAGGCCTACAGTCGTCGCTGGCAAATTGGTGAGATAACAAATACCAGTAGTGTCCGTTACGCAGCTCTGACTGAGGCCGGGGTATATCGTAGCATTTCCGTATACTATGACGCCGCTTGCAGGTTGGTCATCAGGACTCAAGACCTGTATTGGCATGTCAATGTTACCAAAGTGAAGCTCGTATGAATTAATTATAGGATTTCCCAGAGTATCCAAAGCAAAAATAGAAAGCAAGACATAATCCTCTTCAAATCCTCCAAAAGAAATGCTGTCAGCCGTGACAGTCATGTCGGCAATGGAGGCGAAGTTGGAAAAGGCTGTCGTGTTTGCAGTATCAAATGAAGAACAATTGACCATACGAACAGAGAATGGCGTGCTTTTCCTGTTAAATGTATCTTCAGCAGCCCCCTTAAGACTAAGTGCTGGAGTACAGGAAACTGTTGAAGTAGCTGTCGAACTAGTGGAAGACAATGAGGTGGTCGTCGTCGAGCTGGATGCCAAGAATGTGGTTGTGTGTCAGGATGTGCGCGACACCGCCAAAAGGATACACAACTTTAGGCCACTTAGTGGCTAAAGTTAGGCGCACATGCTTATTTACCTTATCTATGAATGCCGAGGCTTACATTCATGACATTGTGGTCGAGCTGGATGTGGTTGCCGAAACTACGACCGTAGTCGAATTGGCTGCTGAGACTGTGTTGGTTGTTGTTGTCGTTGTTTTCGTTGTATTGTGATAAGTAACAGTCGACCATGAGGACGAGAGCACAGAGTTTGAAGTGGGTGACAACTTTGTAGTAGAGGATGGGGCTTGACCTGCACTTTGCCATGGGGCCCATCCTCCGTATCCATGGTCTGCAATCTGCTTTTTCCCCGTGAAATGGAAACCATTATCATAGAAGTAGGTGAAGGCATGATAGTTGCGGTCGAAGCATGAATTTAACTCTGGTGGGATTGGATGAGACATACTCGAGGTTGCGGGACCCCGAGTCTTTGTGTACCTATTGCTATCGTACATCCCATAGGAGCTCTTGGTGGCTGGGTCTGGCTTTAGACTTTCGGTAACGGTCACCGTGACTGTAGCAGGCTTGTTTTCAATGCAGCTGTCATCATATCCAGCATGCCTTGCTACAATGTCACCAGGAGGAGGTAGCGCAGAGATCCGGACAATGAAGGCAAAGAACGAAAGCGTCAGCGAAAGAGCGTGGAACTGCATGACGTGCAATTTGAATGGTAAACGAGTGATTGTAAGGTTGGTTAGAAGACGACGTTGGCAAAACAGAGGTCATGGCGGCTGAAATAGGTTTCTATGACTTTGCTTAGCAGATCTCACCATCTTCTCCTTAACGGCATCAGGGTTCGCCTTCACCATATGGAAACGAATCGCACAAAGAGGAAATTGGCCGAGTCTTTGTTGAACCGACATGAGCATCCCATAAGCAGGCTTCCAATCAGATTGAGTATCAGCTAGCTATCACAGAGCTTTGTTTCAGCCTGAGTCACCTTCAGACAATATTGTATCGTATCCGAATGACAAGAGGCAGTTTTTGTGCTTTTGAAATATCAGGCTGCATATGAAAAACCCTGCACTCAGCCTCAGGGGTACACAAGTGGCTGCCTGCCAAGCCGACGTTCTTGGAGGATATTGATACTTGGAGAAGGCTGACAGGCGATAACAATTAGGAATGGTGGCACAGAGAATTCAATCGACCTCTTGTGACGGTACGTAGTCCTACCTTGTTTGTGCCAACAACAATAGCATTCAGCTGAGATTCAGAACAACGGTGACAGATCTTCGACATTCGAAAGCGGTTCTTGATATATCTACGAATCAAGCATTCCAGATAACCGCGTCATTGTCTAGATCTCATTCGCTGTCTATTCGGTTCCCGCATAGTGGTTTGTAGGGCCGTAACAAAGCAAGGTTGAAGGGTTGAACCACACTACCTCACGCTGATCATTATTATGCTCCACCAAAAGCAATAGAATACGAGATTAAACGAAATTGGTGGAGATGATGGTGCAATCAGTTCGGCGCGGAAATGTCGACAAAAAGCTTAGCTAGGACTGTCGTTATCATGCCTTGACATTGTCACCACTTATCACTAATAGGTCCGTTCGGTGTCAGCAGTGAATTCGTAACCTTTAAGGCGCGGCTGTTGGTCAGAGCGACAGAGAGCTATGGACAGAATACTTCAGTTGGTATTTTGAATTCCAAGACATTGAGTAACCGCAGATTTGACCACGAGACGTAATCAAAACCATACACTAGGGAGATCTTGCTAGTTACATCGCGACTCCTCGCACTGAAAAAGTCGTAGCACTAGACTAACGGGTGCTGACCTTTTTCAGTAAATCAGTGCGAGAGCTCTTCCTTCCACGAACCGGAAGATACCCATCTCAGGTTTGCCGAATGAGTCGTGGCGCCTACCCACACTCCAGCCCTGCCTGCGATAACCGCTTCCATCAGCTTGACTGTAAATACCACTGCCCACCATAATCTCTGCTAGCCAGATCCAACAGCAGTCTCTATAGCTCGTACAATCACACCGACCTTGGCAGACAACAAACACTCAAATCTGGCCCAGTAATATCCTCGTAGAATACCTTCGACCACGTTTCCTGCCTCGTCGCACAAATTATGCTGCCAAAGTCTTTGCCAACCGCGATGTTCGGACATTGATTCACCACCAAGACCTGTATTTATGTAAGAGACAAGACCGAACAATAGACAATGTCAGGCTCGTCCACATCAAGCACATGCCTGTTTCCACAAACGTAAGAGCTTCAGTCGGGCATCGCTTGTTATGCAACATCCTCCGGATTATCTTATTGCAGGTTGCGTACGGTCTGCTGTCCGAAATAGTGGTAGCGGTAGTGGTAGTGGTAGTGGTCATCTCTGTTGTGCGTAACGTAACCGCCACACATAAGAAATGATTCAGATCAATGTCATGACCTTGTACTTGGGGCAATGTTCATTCCAACACACACACACACACTCGTGAAGCATGCTGATAAAAGTTAACGACAATTCTGCCGTTTGGGGAAAGTAATGGCTTCCGAGTTGATGACACTCTCTAGCATAGAAGATGAGATATAGTGTCTTCACAATCAGCCTCCAAGAACGGTGACTCGACATGGAGCTGTAGACCACGCTGCATCGTCACTTTGATCATGAACACTCGAAAGTCGGTAGTGAGTTTCGGACAGGTTGAAAGCAGTACCAGCTGACAGCTCTTGCCGCCACCTTCGTAGGCTCTTCACTCTGTCATGGCTTCGACGAATTCGATCATTCTCGCTCGATGTTCTTCACTCCAGTTTCAAGTCCGAGCAAGCGGCCTAGCATGCCCTTTGGCTTCGGTACAGGACATTCTCTTCTCGCATTCTCCCGCTCAATTGCGGCAGCCTCAGCTTGCAGCTGTCGCAGTGTCTCCGCCTCTTCTTGTAGTGATTTTAACCGAGTTGAATTCCTACTGACTAGAGCCAAGCGTTGTCTGCTAGAAAGCTCCTTCAACATTCCTTCCTCTTGTAAAGGTTCACTCTCTTGCTCTTGCGCTTTGATCTTCTTCACTCTCCTCATTGGTCGTCCGTCGGCATTAAAAACGATCTCTGAATCCATGGATGCTTTCCTCGGACGCGGACATGGCCAGATGTGCGGCACTGCTACGACAACAAATGATGCGACCAGAGTTCCTGCGAAGAGCGTGGATGTCGCAGCTGAACGAGGATGGAGATGAGGAGGCATCGTTTAGCTTCCCCTCGTCGTTGATAGGGCTCGAACGATGGCGATTGCCTCAAGAAGGATGTGTTGAATTTGATCAGCCACGTAGCAGCATCGTACGCAGCATCCGTGACAACTTTGAAGCTATTGAGGAGGACGCAACCGATCTGTAAAGGTTTACAAGATGTAGCGAATCACGGGAGCAGGCGTTGTGCATGAAACTTGTAACAAAGTTTAGATCTTAGCTCGCCGCCGTGGTAGATCTAATCTTATCAGCGTCTCGCACGACTTCTACTTGCGACCAGTCCAGCCACTTTACCCGTCCAGACAACACTCACAGACTCACCATTCGCAAGCCCAATATCAAGGATTAACACACGGCAGTCGCAAGACCCCAAACTATCGCGGACACCCCGTCAATCCCTGCCATCAGCTGCTCAAAACTCCTGCACTGACATACACGTCATTTTCACCTCAAACGCGAACTGCGCACGACACGCGACCATCAGAGCCTCAATTGCGGGTCACCGCTCAGCATGAGCGATCTTGACAAGTCCGTGCTCTTCGTTAGGCCCATCCTCGACCTCACATGCTGACCTAGTTTCCAGAGCGATAGCACAACTTCGCGCATGCCGTCCCATTCCCGAACCACAAGTCCGAGAACTATGTTACAAAGCTCGAGAACTCCTCATCGAAGAAGGCAATGTCGTAACAGTTGATGCGCCAGTAACAATATGCGGCGACATACATGGCCAGTTTCACGACCTGATGGAACTGTTTCGCGTTGGCGGCGACGTTCCTGACACAAACTACCTTTTCATGGGCGATTTCGTTGACCGTGGCTTCTACTCCCTCGAGTCCTTCCTTCTTCTGCTATGCTTGAAAGTACGCTATCCGGATCGCATAACGTTGATAAGAGGAAACCATGAGTCGCGGCAGATCACAACAGTCTACGGCTTTTATGATGAATGCATACGCAAATACGGCAGTGCAAACGTCTGGCGTTATTGCTGCGAGGTCTTCGACTACCTAGCCCTGGGCGCCCTCATCTTAGGCGCGAGCACAGAAGTTCCAGAGAATAGAATGCAGGAGAAGACCTTTGACACCCAGACTACCCTCCCTGACCAAGAAAGCGAGATTGAGTGCGAAGTCCTCGACGCAAACGGTGAAGTAAGAGAGAAGCTCTTCCGAAGCCAAGGCAACATGAACCCGGCTTCAGCATCCCGTAAATCACCCGCACCAGATCGTGACCCCGCAGAATCATCCTCACCAGCAACGACAGTATCCCAACCTCCAACATCACCATCGCAATCCAACACAAAACCTCCGACCGCCTCGTTGTTCCAACCACCATCCACGACAACCGGCTCTCTCCTCTGTGTACATGGCGGCCTCTCACCCCTCATCTCTACTCTCAATGCCATCCGTCTTCTCGACCGCAAACAAGAAGTTCCTCACGAAGGCGCCATGTGTGACCTCCTCTGGTCCGATCCGGACGACATCGAAGGCTGGGGCCTATCACCACGAGGTGCCGGATTTCTCTTCGGCTCTGACATAGTTCGACATTTCAACCACAAGAACGACTTGAGTATGATAGCAAGAGCACATCAGTTAGTGATGGAGGGGTATAAAGAAATGTTTAGCAAACAAATCGTCACCGTTTGGAGCGCGCCGAATTATTGCTACAGATGTGGTAACGTTGCTGCAATACTGGAGCTTGGCGAGGATGGCAGTCATGGAGGGTGCATACGGAGAGCAAACGGGAGTGAAGGGAGGAGGGAAATGGTGGGCGGGAGTGTCAACTCTGTTGGTGATGGGGAGACAACAAATGGAAGCAACCAGAATGGCGGGGGACTGAATGCTGTTTTATGGAATCTGGCTACTCCAGGAAGAAGGTACAGAGTCTTTGAGGCGGCGCCGCAGGGGACTAGAGGTATGCCTGCGAAGAAGCCAGTTGGAGAATACTTCCTGTGAACGAGTTGCGTGAAAATGCATTACACTTCTTGTTCCCGAGGCTCTTCAAATATGGAGTCTTTCAAGTGACATCATCTGCTGCATTCGGGCTGTCATTATATTTGCACAACTTACCACACGAACCACGTACATTAGATGAGCAGCCCCTGACAAGCCGTCTCACAGAAAGGGCGTGTTCGGCTGATAAACTTGGCCCCAAATCGCCCATGCCTTCACCCACTGCCGTTCCGACGACACCCATTAGCAGCAACGGCAACAATGCCCCAAGAACAGTATCTCCACTCCATTGATCGACATGTGTGATTAGGAGACAGGTCTTAATGATCGCGCCAACGTGAGTAGAATCTGCCTCGAAATGGACCCCATACAGTTAGCACAAGTGTAATACAGCCTTGTGCTTCGCCCTACTCAGCTGCATGATGCCTTTGCTGAAGCGTCACCACTCCACATTGGCCTTCGATGAACACCACACCATTTTTGAAATTTTGAAAACGCTCCTTGCGGAAGAATGTCATCAACAGATCAGGCCGGGCTCACGACCCCATCTTCCGCTGCTATCTTTCCATAGACGTGCTGACATAGCGGAGCTGTCAATGCTGTCAATGCTGTGTAGAATGGACCCGGATCTGCGACTTGATGACTAGATGGCTTGGGGTGGCTGCCAGTTATCAAGAATCCCGAGAGGCAATAGCGGGAGGTCAAATGCAGCCTGCAACAGTCACAAGACTGGGGGCAAAATAAAAGTGGTTTGTATGATCAAAACCATTCGTAAACAAGATATGCGAGTTGGCTCAAATCATGCTTGATCCCCTCCCTTAGGTATCGTGCTTATGCATAAATGGTTCTTGTGCAACTGGCAAGATTCAGTGCATCTCCAGTTTCCAGTCTAAGCAAGTTTTATGTATTGTACTCCCTCTAGCGTGTTTTCTGATACCAAGACCAAGGTGAACTCCTTCCTACCGGGCACGGTCAAAGAGAGTGGAAGTCTTCCAATCTTAAAGGACCCTTCCTGCGCAGTGTTTTGTTACGCATTTGAATCACCACACCGAAACCTCCTGTCTCATACTGACAAACACGAACACCTTGTTCCATCCCAGCTTCTTGCGTTTCGCCAAGTTCTCGTAGCGTCAGATCACCCCGCGAGGTTGAACCTTCCGTGTCCCAGTATCCGCTTTCGGTCTTGGTGTTGGATTGGGACATCCCAGACATGCCGGCAGCGAAGCCAAAGGTCTTGGAGAAAATCACAAGGATGTAAAAGCCATCGCTGAATAGATATAGCGAAGTCTCCTCGTGGAACGAAGCTCTTGAATAGTAGCTGGTCGAACTCTGAGATGCTGACTGAACGTATGACCCCACCAGGAGATGAGTCGCTGAGTTCAAGGTCTGGGTTGGGTTGAAGCAAATAGTGCGCGCAATGGATTCAGTCATGGCTCGAAGAGCGCTTGCATCAGCCCTATCGCTGACGCCGCTGAGCCAGATGCCGCGGCCTCGTGCGTTAGAACTCAGCACAACAATGTACAATGTATCATAATTGTCATTTCTGTGTTGACTAATCGTCGCTGTAATATCTGGCGAGACATTTTGAAGTGGCTTTGCAGACGAAACTGGCGTCACGGTTGCTTTACCATTGTTGACGTAGGTCCGATTCTGTCGCTCTCGGGATTCGCTGATCCCGTCAGAAGAGTATATGTGAGAGAGAACGAAGGTAAATGGGATATCACGACGGCCAGAAGGAACAGTTATCAGTTTTGTGCCAGGTCCAGATGCCCCAGCCATTATTGAGTGGTTGGCTGGCAGGGAGACGCTCACTCCCATGATTGGAAAATTATGAGATCTCCATCCAGCGGGTGCAATTGTCCTAGTCACAGATGATGTGGATTCGGCTCGACTAGTTGGGCTTGGTCCAACTGCCACGGAAGGAGTTTGTTGCACGTTTGACGGTTTTGACAACAGATTTAGTATGTTCATTAGGTTTGTAAGGGCTGCTTCATTCTCTGACGCTGAGTGTGGATCAGCGGTGCTGGTGGTTCTCTTTGAGTCGCTGCTTGCGGTTGAGACAGATGCCTCTGCCTCGCCGAAATATACACTTTGGGGTGTATTTCTCTCTGCTTGTAGGCGTTCAGCTTCAAGCCTCTCCATTTCAGCCTCCTCAGCTGCTAGGCGCTCCCTGTTGGCTTTAGCTGCGGCTTCTCGTTGAGTTTCTGCCAACGCGGCCCTTTCGTTTGCCCTCTCAGCTGCCTCTTTCAATGCCTCACCAAGAAACGTGCCAACTCCCTTAAGAAAGGATGAAGTTCGAGAATGCGAAGCTGAGCGCGGGGGATTGGCACTTGGAAGCGGACTTCTAGCTGAGAGCATGGAGTTCTGGCCTTGGTATACATTTGTCGATGGTATGTAAGGCTGTGGGTCTGGGCGTGGTGAGTATGGAGAAGCGCGATCTGATGGGCGAAGATTGTGAATTGGAGATCGAGGGGGTGGTGGAAAGTATGGAACTGCTCCAGGCCTTGACGGGGTTTGAGGAGCCTGTCCTGTGGGAGGGGGAGGGGGAGGATATAGAGTATTATAATTTGGCGGATTCATCGCTTGGGATATTTGGTATGTTCGTCAGCTTGCAAACAGTGAGAAGACCGTAATCTTGAATCTGCTTAGACGGTGTTGCACATGTACTGCTGCTGATCAGTGAAGTGGTAACTCAAAAAATGAATAGGTCATCTATATGGTTAGTGCAAGTTATCGAGAGCCTTCGGATCATCGAGCAATTAGCTGTAATATAGTCTTCGATCGGTAAGATGTGATTCAGTGTTATTTCGTTCATAGCAATAGGTTGTAGAGACAAAGCCTTCAATCTGTGTAAGGGTGCCACTGCTCAGCCATCTTAACCACAGCCTCACACCCCCAAAACATTAGCGGAAAAATGTGCAATGCGGGAGGTAAAACTGCCACCCATCTAGACCTCTAGCTGCTCAAAACAAGACTTTGGCGGAGGCTGTGATGTAGACAGGTCCAGTCAGGATTGCGGAGATGTTATCGCAACCATTTAACCTCGTGGTGCACTGCAAGTATACCCGTCGCCAAGACCTGTTGAGTCTTTATTTGTATCTTATCTGCATGACTCTTGGGACTACTGCGATCTAACGGTGCTCATTGAGTAAGAACCGAACCAAGTTACTTTCGAGTGCGGGGGGAAGACAAACTTGGCCAGTCTTAACATCCTTGGAACGCAAATCTTGGCACATCTTGGCAAGCATGGGGCGACGCGCAGCCACGTGATATCGAACACAAGTTGCTCATAGTGGGCATTTCGAATCAAAGAGGTTATTTGAGCGAACGAGTTGAGACGATAACCTTGGTATCCTGAAAACGAATACTCTCATCTGAAATCATAGGTAGACAATTTGGATTTTTGTTCGGCGAAGGTGACGTTGTCATATCAAGTATGCGAGGAGCGATTTTTTCCAGACATATTATTTCGCATTGTTGCTTAAAAGGTTGTTAATATTCCTAATAAATTATCAGTATAGGCAACAAAAACATTGATGCGAGATGCGAGAAGACCATTCTAGACGCGATCGTTACTGGCTCGATCTAAGCATGTTGAGCTAGGGTTGCAAGCATGAATTCAAATAAATAATTCGTCGAGAATACAGTTTGTGGTCGTACATTAAATAAATCTCCAGTTTTTTCAACCCTGCAGTCACTACAAATACTGACTTATCTGCTGTCCGATACCGGGACACTGTCTCATACTCAATATTTGATCACCAGATCTCATTTCATCCAGGTGTGTATGTATACAATATCGGAGGAAATCGAACACGTCGAAACTCATTTAGAATGCTTGGTTGCAATTGGGCGGATAATGCTGTGCGACCTACGGTTGTGCATTCTGCCAACTAGCTTGGCAGCTTGGCGAAAGTGCGTCCGGCGCCTGCACCACAACATCAAGTCATATGCAGAAAGGTAAGCTTAAGGTACAACTAACCCAAACAACCTGAGTATGCTATGGTTATTTCTGTACAATCCACGATGGATCAACCAAGGAGTGCTTATGCCAAATGCTGCTAGATGCGGCTTATGGAAAGCTCACAAGTTCAATGAGAATTGGGTTGTGAAAGATACTCCCACAATTGATTATAGATTACACATCGTCCAACCGAGACCGCGGATGATGGTCAAGAGCGGCCCGACAGTGACGTTCTCCTGCCCAGAACGAAGTGTTCCGGAGCGAGATAGTGCCACCTTCTAAGCTCCATCTATCATGACCCAACCTTGTAGCGTCGCACCCGTTGGTGATCTTCACCAGCTCTATTCGAGAAACCACATAGGACCCTCATATGCGACATCGCTCATTGGGCTCATCCTTCTTGGCCTCCTCCTCTCTCTTATCCATCGACTGCGCCAGAGTCCGGTCGAACTGGTGACCGAGAAGAGAAGAATTCAGTGCATGATACAGAGTTGGCTCAGTGCATTGCATATGAACAACTTGGATAAGGACATGATGACTTTCAAATAAATTCACAATCAGTGAGAAAAGATCTGATTCCTACGTCTTGAACTGTAAGAGACGGGTTTGAGTAGTTGTGGGCAGTAGACGTCCACTGCATGCTCACCTGGCTACCATATCCGCCTGAGGTCACCTCTCCTATGAAGATCAACACAACCTTTGATGCTTGTCCCACTAACTCAAGCTAGGCATTTGAACCGGTAAGAACTATTGTTCTCATGTTATGAATCCGCCCAAGTCCATCAGATCAGTTAACATATTCTTTACAGTTGTTTGCGACTGGCATAGCAGTCGTGTTTGGGACCCTTGAAGCAAGATTTGGCGAGGTTTCGTATCCCTTCTTCTCAGTCACATGCTTGACATAAGAACAAAGCACCATCTCGAATTCCGTGGGACGAAGATAGTATCGTTTCATGCTTGAATTCTTGGAAGCTGAGTTTGCTACCCATTGAGAAAATCTTCTCAGAATCTACATTCGCACAAAAAGCTCAGCACGATCGCAGCATTATGAACCATTATGAAATCACAGGCTAGTTCAGCGACTATACTGTCACATCTGGAAGGTGATGAATGAGTCTATGCCTATGCTGCACGAACGTGCCAAGAACCACACGTATGGAGCCCTTCACTAACCATTTTGATGAGATCTCGCTAAGCTTAGACCACCTCGCCCTGCCTTCGTGAGAGATGCGAAGAACTGAAGGCACAATAACCGATGGATGGGCAAACTACACGTGTGATATGTGGGTTCGCCTCGTTTTGCTTCTTCAGCCACACCTAACATCAGCTTCGCCGAAAACATGTCTTAGTCGAACACATGTACAGAGCGCGGGATCACACATATTTCACACTCGGCGCGGACAAAGGAGCCGCAGCATTATCTACCGCTCTTGCTCTCCCAACTGATGGACCCAAGTTGACCCACGATAGTTAAGCTGGCATTGATTGTCCACATAAACCCAGTTCGGGATAAGAGATGTGACAAGTCAGTGTTGAGGTAAAGGCCTCACAGGCATTGACCATAGCTTCATGACTGTGCGGGTATGAGCTAGCCAGCCAATCTGCTGAGATCATAGCCACACTTGCAATCCAGCCATCCCTTTAGCCCCCTATATCAAGTCGTTTGTCCTTGTTGCCTATAACATTTTGTTCAACCATCTTCCGCATGAAAAGTGACCACAATGAGCAGTCTTTTGTTGGTTTTCGTTCTCTCTCTGGCCTTTCCAGCACAAGCCTCTCATCAGTTTGAGAGAGACATTTCGGTCATGTTCTACAACGCCTTGGGACCTTGCCCGTCGCCAACACATTCGATCACTTTCTATGTGCAGCCAATTGTGTACAGCGCCCATATTGATTCGAACACAATTATTGGTCCTTTCTTGGATTGTCAATACATTACCGTCACGAACGCACCAACAGATGTGTTCGTGAGTACACTAATTACTACCACCGTCCTCTCAGATGGAGAAACACTGCTGCCGAAGTTGTCAAGTTGTGTCTCCGTAGCATCGCAGCCTACGACGCTGACGATATCAGGTAGGTCGGATTTCTATTATATAACCCAACGGCCACTGACCACCAAAGCATCACACACTGGCACGACTGCCGCTGTCGTTGACAGTCGATCATTCTCAGGGTCTTTCGCGTCTCTCACCAAGAGCATCGCGTTCCCAACGGTCGAGAGTAATTCGAAATCCTTCCAAAGCCTGAACAGAAGCATTAGATTTCCAGTAACTGGCCGTCCTTCAGCATCTTTTGGAAGCTTGAGCAGAGGCATTAGCTTCCCTACCATTCTCGGTAACTCCCAGACGTACGAAGGCCTTAGCAGAAGCATTAATTTCCCGACCATTTGGACCAGCTCGTTAGCCATTGGCTCTTCTGTTAGAAGCATCACATTTCCTACACTCCCTTCCTCCTCTGATTCCTTTGCGTCTCTTACAAGAAGCATTAGCTTTCCTACCAACCCTACTTCCTCAGCTGAAGGCCCTGAGGCAACGGAAAGGTCTACTACATCGATTAGCTCGAGTACCTCATCAAGCTTTACCGAAACGACATCTGCAACCGCTAGCTGGAGCTTGATTAGTTCCTCGGCCATCGGAAGCTCTGCATCATCAACAACATCCACTGGAATGAGTACAGCATGGTCTACAAGTTCGACATCTTCCAGCTCTGTGGCTCTAGTGGTATCGATATCGTCGTCAGCCTTTTCAAGCGGTTCGCAGACTACTGCATCACCCACTTCTAGCTCTACTGTCGGAGGCGTGCAAACAGCATCATCTGCTTCGTCCACCATGTCAAGTGGTTTCCAAAGCTCTACTTCTTCTAATTTACCTCAAATCAGCTCCACGAGGTCCACTTCGACATTTTCATCTGCGAATGGTGGAAATCCCACAACCCTCACATCCACATCGGTCACAAGCTCGACATCGACATCTACAACAACAATTTTCACAAGAGACCTTACTTTGGGAGAGGGCCTACCTTCAGGAACAGTAGCCAGTATTCCTTCTGGTACTAACATAATACTTGCTATCAGCGAGTTTGGAGGTGGTAGAGGTCGACCACGCGCTCACTGGGCTTTGATTCGCTGGCAGGAGTCTACTGCACAAATTGTTGATCTCACTGGACAGGACTTGATGCCATTGCAGCAGGATACCTGCGATGGTGGAACATCATTCACTCTGCAAAATGGTCATCTGATCCATGATGGCCACGAATTGTCAAAACCCGATGGTGCGAAGGTCGCCTCTTTCGACCTCTCTGCTGAGGTTGATGATTTGGAAACGCTGGGTCCTATCACGTTCGTTGATGGGATACTTCACTGGGACGCGTCCGACGTTGGCCCTGGGGCTTTTTATGTCTGCGATCAGCAGTTGTACGCGTACTTCGCAGACGCAGTACCAGCTTCAAGCTGCATGCGAGTCACAGTTGGAGGTGTCGTTGCTGTAGCTTGTGCTGAATATTTCTAGTCGACACGACAACCTGATCCAGATCTGTTGACGCCACAAAGCACTGAGGTTGCTCTATCGAGCACTTCAACATCCTCTCAGATTAGCGGTATTAGCCTTACAACGTCGAATGCAGTGGTGTCAACCACAAGTAAGATTCTCGGTACTCCATCCATAAGCTCTGGGCCATCTACTTCAAACGCATCTGGTACTGGAAGTTTGTCGTCTTCGATAACAAGTTCGGCTTTGGGAT
The DNA here is from genome assembly GCA_030247915.1 of Neophaeococcomyces mojaviensis. NCBI lineage: Eukaryota > Fungi > Ascomycota > Eurotiomycetes > Chaetothyriales > Neophaeococcomyces > Neophaeococcomyces mojaviensis. Next base: position 54,865 of record JAPDRQ010000120.1, read on the forward strand.
CGCTGATACAGACATTATCCACTAACGCCAATCTCTCCTCAACGACAAGTTCTGCTGTTGGCACAACCACTTCGGAATCCCCCTCCTTGAGCAGTACCTTTGGAACTAGTTCAGCGCCGACTATTAGTTCCTTCATTTCGTCCTCGTCAACAGCACTTAGCATCACGTCCAATATTTATACTGTATCATTGTCAGGCCTGAGCACGAGCAGTAGTACCACAGATATAGGCATTTCAGCCACTACCATCTCACAACTGACAAGCTCGACCATGCTCATTACGTCCACGACAAGCGTCTCTGTCCTTACGTTTGCCACCAGTAGTGCCTCTGGCATTACGACATCCTCACCTGTGATCGATCCAGTATCAAATGGTGCCGCAACCTCGTCCTCAACTTCATCAGCATCGACTTCGACAACACCAACTACAAGCGCCATGTCAACGACAAATTCAAACTCGACTTCACAACCATCAACTTCAACGTCTCTGCTCGGCTCTTCATCAAGCTTAGGCCAAGTGACTGCATCAACAACGTCAGTTGCTCTTTCCATAAGTGACTCTATCGAAGTGTCTTCGTTTTCAACAACTCTGGCCTCGAGTCTGAGTACATCCAGTAGTCAACCTATTACAGCTGCAACTAGCACTAGTAGTTCAACTATATCCAGCAGTATGAGCGATACTTTAGGCGGGAGCAGTCAAAGTACGAGCTCATCTTCATTGCCACTAAGCACAAACTCAAGCACGTCAGCCACTACTAGCTCGCAAACTTCTTCGTCAACACTTTCAAGTGCTTCAACGAGCACAAGCGCTGCTTCGACGATAACAGCCACTTCTTCTCAAGACACTCAGACAACAAGTGCTAACTCTTCAAGCGGAGCATTAGCCATACAGAGCACTTCTACAACTACCAGTACCATGACTTTTAGCACAGTGTTTCTGTCGTCTTCCACGACCTTCGGCATTACAACCACTGTAGCGCAGAGTACTAGCAACGGTTTTACATTCACCTCAAGCACATTAAGCTCCAGTACTCAGTACACTACTAGCTCATCCATAGAAACACCCTCCAACTCTTCAAGTACAGGTGAGTCTGTATCTGTTACGAATGCTAATGTAGATACTAGTTCAACTTCGGAAGCAACACCCAATTTCTCCTCTATGAACTCTCAGACAACAGAGACGGTAACTTCCCTAACATCACCAATCACTAGCACTGCTGAGACGAGCACACTGTCAATCTTATCATCAGTTTCAAGCAGTCAAATCACCAGCTCAAGTCCAACAAGCAGTACTATGAGTTTGACAACCAGCATGACTTTCAGCCAATCACCGACTACGGCAGCTATGACCGCTACGCCGACAACTTCAAGCCCAGGGACTCCATCGGCATCTTCTGAGGGTTCCACAACATCTATACTAACGTCCTCGCCAGCTGAAACATCTTCTATTAATTCCTCTTCGTTGGCTTCTGAGGTGTCAACCACTTCTGAATCGTTCTCTAGCTCTCCATCAACGACTACGACCCAGAGCCGTTCAATTACCACAGAGAGCTCACCAACTTCTTCGATACTTTCAACTACATCCAGTAGCTCTTCGCCAGGTATATCCACAACAGGACCTTTAATGAGCTCAAATGCGGTTTCAGAGAGCAGTTCGGCTTTTTCAACTTCAGCCACCTCTATCACGAGTGTGGTAGCGCCTACGTCTTCTCCTGAGACCTCGGCGGCTTCAAGCTCTTCATTTATAAGCTCGGGGACTCTTGAGGCTTCGCCCACCGATGTAGTCACTCCTACGACAGCGCAATTCACATCAATATTACCCACCACTTCGATCAACGACTATACATCGGCATCGGAGGCAGCGTCGAGTTTCGAGACATCTACGACCTCGGGGGTCTTTGCCTCGTCCACGGTTACTGCGACTTCAGAAGTTCCGACCAGTAACAGCTTCTTTCACACATCCTCCTATGATCCTACCTCGTCCAGGACGCTCACCGCATCTGAAACAACTACCATCACGCAAACAACTACTTCATCGTCAGCCGGGATGTCGAGTTCAGCTAGCACTTCCAGTACGACTTCTGAAACATCATCTCCAAGCAGTTCGGCTGCATTTGAGACATCCACGAATAGCGAGACGACGAGCGTGACTGAAGAGCCTGCATCATCTTCGGTGCTGCCCACTACGCCCAGTGAATCCAGTATGACTGAGGCTGAAACTGAGGGAACGAGTACTCTAACAAGCGCTCTGAGCACGACAACATTGACGATTCTCCCGGTCACAACGTCTTTCAGTTCTGCTGTTTCATTGGAGATCTCCAACACAGACACTTTGTCTACCGCACAAGGACCTTCCTCAACTACTTCGGATTCTCATGTAATGAGTTATACATCTTCATCAACGCAATCTGCTACCTCAGCAACATCTTTACAAGAGATTAGCAGCTCAGGGATTTCCACAACTACGATAGCTACCATCACGACTTCATCCAAAGAGTCCTCAAACCCAGAAACTTCTAGTACTACAGATGTTATTTCAGAGACTTTGATTTTTACCACGTTTGAGTCTCCAAGCACGACAGATACCCAAACCTCAGTACCTTTCGTGCTTACGACATCCCTTAAAGAGAGCACGAGCTCCACTAGCGGTACTCTGACCACAACAGTATCCAAAACAGAAGCCGAAAGCTCAAGCACGATCAGTACTGAAAGCTCCAGCATCTCAGCATCAAGTACATCCGACACACCGAACTCAGCTATATCAACTGAAGAGCAATCATCAAGTCAAACGAGTAGGACGACATCAGAATCATCCACTGTGCTTTCTTCAAGTACCGAATTGTCTAGCAGTGCCTCTGAAGATGGACAGGTAGCAGTTTCCTCGTCTAAATCTACAATATCTGAGGAACAAACAACCTCTACCACATCTCTTACGGCTACACCAACTTCCCTAGAGTCCGCAACTCCGGAAACAACTGCGCCATCAAGTATATTGAGTTTAACAACCATGACTACCACAGTTCAAATCACGAGTTCTGTCACACTAACCTACACATCATCAACTTTGACGACGACTACAACCTCAGAGGGAAGTAACAGTGCGAACCCCTCCTCCACGAGTCTATGCCCTAACACACCCGCTGGAGCCAAGGTGCAGGGTTATGAGATTTATTGTGGTTCAGTTGTTGACCCTACTGACCCTGCCAACGATATTCAACCCCCCATATTCAACGTCCTCACGTTTGAAGCGTGTCTCGATATTTGTGATCGGAACACCGCATGCACTGGTCTCTCGTACACCCAAGACTCTACGGCCTGTTACTTGCACAGCGGACAAAACAAGCCTGCTGCACCTCGTGATGGCTGGGATGGTGCTGTGAATACCCAAAGGGCCGATGCTACAACCACGAGCTCCACAACCCAAGAATCCACAACCTCATCGTCAATACCAGTCCTTACGACAACTACTACCACTACCACAATTGACAATATGCCAACATCTGCCACCACGTCACCAATTGCCAGCCCCAGCGGCGCCGGTCTATGCCGTAACACTCCATCAGGTGCTGTTGTAGACGGTTACCAGATCTACTGCAACGCCGTGGTTGACTTCGGGCCTGGCGGAAGCAATATTAATCCCATTCGAAATAACTTGCCAACCTTTGAGGCTTGCCTTGACCTTTGTGACCAAAATAGCGATTGCACAGGTTTATCCTATCTTCCTAGCTCGACGACTTGTTATCTTCATACTGGTCCAAACTTACCTGCTTCATCGCGTGACGGCTGGGACGGCGCAGTAAAGGTTCAGAAAGAGACATCCACGTCGCTAACTACATTGTCATCAAGCACAAGTAGTCCCCCGGCCACATCTTCCACAACCACCACTGATGCTCTATCAACTACAACAGCCTCCACATCGACCTCCACAACTTCTGCAGCTGTGAGTTCTGACCTCTGCAGCAATACTCCACTTGGTACAGTCGTGAATGGTTATCAGATCTATTGCGATTCTGTTGTCGATCCTGCAGGTCCAAACAGTGATATTACACCAGTCCGTAATGATGTTCCTGCTTTTGAAGTGTGCTTGGACCTGTGTACTCAAAATAGCGCTTGTACAGGTCTATCCTACATCGCTGGTTCGACAACTTGCTACCTTCACAGTGGTGACAATAAGCCGGCTGAGAGGCGGATTGGCTGGGCCGGTGCCATCAAGGTTGGTGTAAGTTCCACTGGCACAAGCAGCACCACATCCACAACTATGACAACCAATGCTGGTGGCACCACAACTATCACCCCACTTATGTCAACTACAGCCACCTACACTCTAACCACGTCATGTGATGGCCTTGTTTGTGTAGGTATAACTCTTGGGCTTGGAGGTGTGACAATTGGTGTTGGCGCAACTGTCATTGGCACCAACACACTTATCGAAGCATCTGCTACCATTGGCAATGGCGGACAAACAGCGACTACATCTACGCTGACCACCACCACAACAGTTACAATTCCATCCACCACAGCTTCGCCGATTACCACAGCGGCAACGCCATGTGAAGGTGTCCTATGTCTGGGACTAACTCTTGGGCAGGAAGTACAACACTTGTGGGTATTGGAGCCACCGTAGTTGGTAGCGACGGCATCATTGGCGCATCAGCTGGTATTGGAAGAAGCGGGACATCAACTACTACCATTGAGACTATCACTTCCACCATGACCACTTCGAGTGCCGCTAGTGGAGACAACGCGTCCTTATCCACCACAGTCTCCACGCAAAATTCAAGTGGCATCGGTAACGCTTCTTCAACCTCTTCTTCTTCAATCATGCCACCAACAGCAACAACCTTTTCGACAGTGACGACCACATCACTTGCGGCCGTTCTTACGACCACTACAGCATCACTGTCTCCAGCCGCCTGTCAGGGTGTTTTCTGTGTAGGTGTTCCTGTCGCCGTCGGCAGCAACACGATCATCAACATAGGCGCTACTGTAGCCGGAAACAGTGGTCTTTTTCAGGCCTCTGCTGGTATCCTTCAAGGTGGAAATAGTCCTACCACTACGTCTTCTGTGGGCATTACCACAACTGCGGCTGCTACAACAACGACGATTACAACTACCTCAGAAACAACAACAAAAGCGAACACAACTACCACGCAGTGTCATTCAGTAAAATCAGTGCTCGGACTCCTGCCATCCACTGTGGTGGTGGCATGCAATGCGCCCGGTGCGACACCAGGACCGCCGTTGCGGGCTATGGAGGCTGCGGAGGCAAGAAAGGCGTTCCGAGTGTCAAGATTGATGAATCTCAAAGCCTTGGAGAATGCATAGACCAACGAACATATGAGAATTGAATCGGGAGGGCAGAACTAAGAAAATATCAGGGCGAGTTGATAAGGCGGCCAAAAAGGTGAAAAAAGAGCTAAGAATTCACATGATTGGGTTTGGATGTGAATAGTAATGACTTACACGAATGCATATCAATGTTGCCAGCAGATAATTATGATGTAATAAGATTGCTGTCGGACCGAAGTGAGTGCCCTAATGAAATGATGTTACCGAGTACTTCACAGCAGATGCTGCCGCGTTGTCGCTGGATATGACCATCATCTGGGCGGATCGTTGAGCAAACACATGTCGTCATGTAATCGAAATTGGTGCCTGCTCTCTTGTTACACATTCTTTCAAGGAGTCCACTGATGTACTTGTCTATGATAGCGCACCTGAGCAGCTTTCCAATATAATCAGTCGGTTCACCAAGCAATTTCAAGGTGAGGTCATATAATACTCAGTTCAACTTAATAAATGGGCAATGTAGTGTGGTCTGAGAGGAAGGCCCGTCTGGTCTTCTGATTCATAATGACTAACTGTCAGCTATCAGCATGTGCTGCTTCAAAATACATTATGTAACAGCCATGTGATTGATGGCTGTCGAGCCTTTCATTGAGCAGTTATGCTTTGAAAGGGACCTAGCCCATCAACTGTTCACCAAAAGCTCCTAGACCTACAAACGGAATGTTTAAGGGGCTGCCCATTGAACAAAATACCATTGGGCGAAGCTCGATTTCAGGTTGCACTGGTCCTGCTTCGTAATGAACTCTCTTGGTTTTGCAGTAATACTGCTTGATTTGGATCGAGCAAGCCACGTAGCGTACACCAAGACGTGATTAGAAATGTAACTCAACCTTCCCACCAAAGATGCCTCCATATCCTTCTCAATCTATAATTACCATCATAGGTGATTGCTCTGTCCTCTAGACTTAGAATGTCGATCGAGCGAAGGGCATGACTACCTCCTATTTAGTCCAAGATTGTGGCTGAGTAAAACAGGGCATACTGATTGTATTCTAAGGTGGCGAGATTATCTTTTTGGTTACACTAGAGCCGACTATCTCTCGAGCATCCGAATATCCTTAGATATGACATCTGTAATGTTCAAGATGAGCGGTGGAGCGACAGGCCAAAGGCGTCCAGGAGGAGGACGATATCGAGCCTTGAGTCTACCAACTGGTACTGTGAGAATCCGGCCGTAAGTCGTTTTATGGTGCCAGGGATGCAAGACGATGAATGAGTTGCCAACCCAGGTGCGGGAGAGATCAGAAAAAACTGAGAGTTCCAATACATATTATACAGTCAATCCACAAGGTCTGGTGTTAAAGTAGCATTATTTAGATAAACCGCACTTTTACGGCTCCCTCTGCCTGTAAATCTCTTTCAGGAGCGGCGTATCGAGCACCCGGAAGTTTCATCACTTGAATGTGAGAGGAAAAAAGATGGGAAGATGACCCAAGGACAGGTATGGGGGAAATACACTTCAGATGTCTAATGGGACCGAAGATAACATTCCTAAGTCGGGCCTTTCTACTGCCTTTTCTCAAGCGGCGGATTCATCGATGCTAACCCATAATTGCCAGTGTCTGCGGTATGGCTGGGAACACCAACCCCTCCAAACGCTTGATAGCAGCACAGAAAGATGAACGGGATGCCCACGCAGGATTGATTCGTCGGAAAAGCAGGCCGAACGCTTCCATCAGTGCTCGGGACTGGTTACCCTTGACTTGAATGTATATGTTGTCCAGTTCGATCGATTCAAATCCAATATCGCCGACCGTTTGTTGTATCTCACAAGTATTGGCGTACACCCATACCAATGTTGCACTATGGTACAATCCAATCATGGTCAAGAAATTAACATAAGCTCGATCGGAAGATGGTCTCCGAGCTTCATGGTTGAGGAGCTCGTAGATCGCGGTTGCATGACTCAGGGCTTCACGCGAATTGAGACTCCTTCTCCACGTCCAAAGTTTGGCCCACAATTCTGGCTGTCCCAGTCTTGTGTCTCCGTCCATGTGGCAAATACTCTGTATTAATTGGAGAGGAGCATTGAGTTGTAGAAAGCCAAGGTGGTATATGAGCAGACAGCTGAGAAGGCTGCTACGTTCTGAAATATCGGAAGGTATCTCCCTTGTCAATTGGCTGTTATGGCACTTCCGCAACATAAGAACTGTTTTCTTGATACACAGGCGGGTAGATAGTAGTTTGCGGCTATGGGTTGCCAATAAACCCTCCATTGACTTACCAGCTTTTTTTGTGGCATAATGTACGGCAGAGTCTGGACTTTCATCGACTTCTACTGGGTCTGCGATGGAATCTTTGCTGAAAGAGTCAACGTGCGGAACTAGCCGTTGTAAAGTTGCTTTCCCACTACAAGCAGCCCAGACTTTCTCCTGAGTTGCGTTCATCAACAGTTCGTGAGATAAAAGGTCCAAATGCGGTATTTTCTCTTCTTCGTCATAAGTGAGACGAATCAGATCTGAAAACAAAATAGTCTGGTAACTCATGGAAAGTTCTTGTCTGATAGCAGAGACATACGTAGCATTAGAGCCGAAGTTGTTGTGCCATAGGTATCGGGAACAAGGTAACTCGACATCCATTTCCTCAGCAGAGAGCAGCGGACGTGTGGCTTGAAGGGCGCTGATGTACATTTCTAAACGTAAGATGGCAAATGCTAGCCTCTTCCGACTTTCTCTTCTGATCCAATGCTCGAGCCAGTCGTTCATCGTTCTGCTTGAAGCTGCATCGTGGACAACTGAGATCGGTGGTACTTGGGTGAACAAGTCCATACGACGAGCTTGGGCTACAAGAATGGCGCCAATATGCTGTGCATAAGAGAATGCTCGTTTCTGACCGAAATACAAAGCTGCAGCTTGTGTCAATGACCGTGTTTGCCCAATATGCAACAGTTCATGCTCATGTAGGTCATGGTCAAGGCATGATTGCGTGAGCAACTCTCGTAGCTTGTTATGCAGTAGTGTTCCAAAAATACTCGACACTTTTCCACCATACATTGCACCGATTGAAACCACACCTAGATACAGCAGCGGTCCCAGTCGATCAGGTTTGCTCATATATCGTGGGAATAATGGCCAGAGCATCCAGAAGTTATCCATATAGTTTTGAAAGAATAAGTCAGTGTAAGGCTGCTGGCCATCTGGTAAACATTGATCTGTTGTCTGTTTTGCGAAGCCAAACTCCAGTTCCAGCCGCGCAGAAATGTCAATTAGCTTGCCACGAAATTCATGGATATGCTTCTTCGAGGCGATTTCGCTTTTCTTGTCCGTGCGGATTGTGCATTCGAATGCGGTCTGTGTCAGCTCGTCAATAAGCTCCATCCTGGATTTCACTCCGTATGGGTTTAGTCCTTCCATTCGATCATCTAACTGTCTGCCTGCTGGTGAAATATCTCCAACGCAGTCGACTTCCTGGTCTGGGTAACTAAGATTTCCTGCTTCCAGAGCATTCAAATTATGAACGACTGTAGTTGGCATTTCTGGTACCTCCAACCAGTCTAGATTGATATTGGTTTGTAGGAACATATCCTCGTGCAGCCATGGCCAAGCTATGTTCTGTGAAGCAGTTGATGGGGGCGAAACTTCTGAATTCATTTCACCAAAGGGTATGTCCACAGAGAGTAAAATTTCATTGTCGTTGACTGTCTCGACTGGCGTCCATGGTTCCTGCGATTGACCCGTCTCAGGTATTTGTACAGCTGAAAAATCAATATCTTGAGTACTGCTGTCTTCCAACAACTTATTGTTGGTGCTGATTCGTGCCCTTGCCTTGGTATAGACACAGGTCCTGCCGGACTTGACACAGAGACGACAGGGTGTTGAGCCATTACATTTCAATCGCGCTTTCCGACATTGATCGCATGCAGTGTGAGTTCGTAAACGGTTTGTGGAGGATTTTCCGTGAGGCGCATTTTCCAGTCTCGTTATCGTGGATTCTCATGTGTCGGGTTAGTAAATCCTGTCGATAAAAAGTCGTTCCGCAAAGGAGGCAATCGTGGCGCCTTGTCTTAGAATGATTTTGCTCATGCCGTGTCAATGACCCTTTCTTGGCAAAGCTCTTTTGACAAATGTTACATGGATACATGATACCAGGAAAAGGCTCAAAAAAAGAAAGGTCAATACGGTCACACGCAATCACATCCAGAAAAAGTCACCTCTCTGGAGTGCATCCGTAAGGATATTTTGCGGATTTAGCGGATACTCCCATATTTGCACCTCTTTCGGTGCGGAGGCGGGCATGGCAGGACCCAACCTGACGCCGCTAAAAAAAATAAGTGCGTGTCCGCTTGTGCGGAGTAACAAGAAGTGTCAGGTTTGGTTAATCATTTTACGCTGCACTGAACTATCCTCTATGCGTTTTCCCACTACTACTGACTCTGTTGCCATCATCAATTCGTCTTCGTGGGACTTGAGATAATTTGTCTATCGTCCACCTCCTCATGTAAACCTGCGTGGCTGATGAACAAGCTCCGATGAGTAGGATATACTTTTTTAACCTACAGGCGGGTGTCAAGTATGGCGCCGCGTAGGGAGTAAAACCGACTAGGTTTCTACCTGGCTTTGTCCGATTGAAATTGAGAAGTAGGCGACAAAAGTGTATTTCCACAATTCAAAACTTTCTACATTCTGCTCAGTGACAGTTGTGCACGGAAAGCAATATGTTGCAGATTTTACGGCATTCTTTCCTCACGATGGAATCTGCTTCAGTTTTTTCATCTTCTCAAAGGTTTCGACAAAGGCTTCAAAAGAATCGACATAGCCTTTGTAACCATAACGTCGCGCCTTCGACATGCTCAATGTTGCCGACCATGTACGACCAAACACCCAATCCTGATACTGCCACGTTCCAGCATCCCATGTTCCTTTCGCCTCTGGACACTTCATGTCATCGCATAATCGATCCCATACTTTCCTTTTCTCGTTTGTCGCCCATTCTTTTAACGCAATCTCAAGATGAGGATCCCCTATCTTTATTGAGGTTTGCTGGAAATCATGTTCAGAGCTTGTCTGGATCCCGAAGTATGCGGTAAGTCGAGGCCACATATATCTCCAGCAGAAATAGTCGCCGTTCGTCACATTGAAAGCCTGATTTGCACAACCTGAATTCGTTGACACGAACAATGTCAAGTCAGCGATCAGAGGTGCATAACTGCAATCGTCGTAGCCGTTCCAGTAAATCTGGTTCGTGGGCATCTTCGGCTCCTCTCCGCTGTCTTTACAAGTGAGTATGTACAGAGCATAAGTCAGCGCCGAATTCATGCCATTGGGCTTCATAGTAGTCCCAATGATTGCCTCTGGTCTGACAACGTTCCATGACCAGTTTTGACCTCTTTGTTTGGCGATCAAGAAGTCTTCCTGTGGGTAATAAAAGTTGTCAACTGTTGCTGCTCTTCTGGGCTCTTCCTCCCTTGCCGGTGATGGGACAGGACTAAGATGCACGCCATAATGTTTACCACCAGTCTGCAAAGTGACACTTGCTAAGTTCGGTGCGACCGCTGTTAGTGCGTTGAGAAAGTTCTCGAATAGCGCACAATTCGCTATATTCAGCTCCTGAAAATCGTCCCTGTGGACGTACGACGAAAAGTAGGTGTGAGTAACATCGTTGCACACATCTCGCATCTTCTCGATCAGGACCTCGGGGGGATTTGTAAAATCGAGCGCGATGAATTCGATGCGTGGATCTGAAACAGCATTCTTGAAGGGACTCCGAGAGGTAGTGATTATCCTCTGCCATTCCTCTGCTTTAGTGTTGTTGACTAGATATTCAACTATTGCACTACCAGTGATGCCATTCCCACCTGTCACGAAAGCTGTTTTAGAATTGGTCTCAGTCATGACGTTTGGAAATTCCCGATGTATCTGTATGGATGCAAAGGACTCTATCGCAGCTTTTGTACACATCGATTTCATTTAACTTATGTGAGGTTGGATACTTTGTGTAAAGAATTTCAGTCCGTTCGGATAATGTGGTGTAGCTGCGGGAAAGGTGTTGCAGCAGTAACACCATGATGAACGACAAATTGAGCCACTACAAAGAAGATGTTCGGGTCTAACCATTTCGATGCTTAGTATGGAGAGGGTTGTTCTACATCTTCAGGATGTCCAATTTCGTGAGCAAGGAGTGGTTAAGGAAAAGAAACTCGTAAACAGAAAGGTACAGACCACAAGGAAGCGTTTGTACAAGGAACGGTCAGCGTCGCAAAATTTTTCCTTTGTGGAAAAGAAGCAACAGCTTTCAGCGAGCGGTTTCCCTTGACTCAACAGTGATACCACAAGTTTTTACTGGCATGCGGACCATGCACAAGAAGGAGTTACGGAACTGATAAAAGCCCAGAGTAACCGGGGTCACGAGTTCTAAGCTCATTAACATATCAGTGGTGCCACAGAACCTGTAATTGTAACGTTTCCCGAAGCAGCTAGGTTACTCAATCAGAACCGAAATGGCCTGGAGAAATAGTTTGAATGGAAAACTTACAGAACTAAGAAGACTGAACATAATCACTAATGAGCACTTCTAAGTCTTAATCATATCCTAGGCAGTGGCCTAATACTTCTTGTAGTTTCCCCACGTGACCTGATTGTAGACTGTGGCACCTCCAAGCCACGAAGTGATCTGGTCTGACCAGTACCGCTCCGTCATCCTCGACATCACAGATTTTGCTCCAACCCCGGTACGCATCCATGTAATCACACCCGAAACCGATTGAACAGGCTTTTATAGGGATCTGTCTGGTCTCAAGCACTGTCTCTACAGCCTTTAACCATTTGCCCCCAGCCTCCCTCGTCAAGAGCAGAAAGTATCCGTGGCCAGCTAAATCAAGCGTCGATACTTTCGGTGAATGGCCATCTCTTGCTAGCCATAAATGTGGCAAGTGATATCCTGGGAAAGTGCTCAAGAATACGTCTTTAAGCTCGTTGGAGTGCGAGAAATCTGGTGGATGATCGTCGAGCTCTGCCATCGTAGCACGTGAATTCAGGTATACCTGGTTCATCTGTATACCTATTGCTTGCACTTCATCGTCCACTAGTTCGAGGGTCTGACGAAGGTCTTTGCGGAGTAGAGTTCCTTCGCATGTATCCGATTCCAGTGTCTGCACGGCAGTCTCCCTTGCCTCCTGTGTGAGACCAAGTATGCCCCAAAGCTTTCTGTGAACTTCCATGCCAGCATTTGCCCGTCGGACAATACGATCTCCGACAGGTTTCCTCTCATCGGTCAGTGTTTCAAGCAAACGTGGAGATGCCCAGCCTTTCAGGACATATCCAAGCTTCCATGCAACATTAAATGCATCTGAAATATAGGTATTGCTTCCCAGTCCATTGATAGGAGGGTGTCGATGTGTAGCATCGCCAATGCATATAACTCGCCCTTTCTGCCACGACCTCGCTATTTGATCGTTAATCGTCCACTTATAGGCTGATAGAATCTCGATGCCCACCTCTTTTTCACCAATCATCTGGTATAACCTTCTCCTAATATCATCGCTGGAAGGCTCAAAAGGCTTTCCCTCCTTGGCCGATGGGTGCATGCTCACAACAAACTCGTTCCATGGCCGGACCATACGGAAATTGCCAACTGCTGACCATTCCGGTGCATCTGGATTCAAGACCCAATTCAAACTCCCAGGTCGGTGTTCAAAATATCGACTTAGATCAGCTTTGATATGCACATTAAATGCATCGTTTAATCGACACCCATCAACCGGAATACCTAACTCGTCCAGTACTGCGCTTCGGGCCCCATCGGCTCCAACCAGGAACTTACTGATTACAACAGAACATGTACCAGACTCCCTATTACGTATGCAGGTGCGAACCTGATCATCCGTTTGCTTGAATGAGACAAATTCAGTGTTGAACTGGTACTCCACTCCAAGCTGTTGTGATTCTTTGACTAGAACGGGCTCAAGATAGCTCTGAGGAAGGTCGGTCATTTGACATGGTGAACTTGCTTCATACGTCCCTCTTCTGGCTGGATCGTTTCCCCACGACCACAGGCGACCGTATTCTCTCCCGTTGAGGGTATGAGACCAAGAAGTATGTTGCATTTCGGTTGCAGCACTTGCAACATAGGAGAGTTGCTGTTCCAAACCAACGTCACGCATAACTTCCATAGCACGCTGGTTGAATATATGTGCCCTTGGTGTGTTTGCAGTCCCTTTGTGACGTGAGATAACCAAAGGTTTGATGTCATAGTGCTTTGCTAGAATCAGTGCCAGTGTTGCGCCGGCTGGACCGGCACCAATAATCACAACATCTTTATTGATAGGTGCCGACTCGTTCAACATTGCTTGGCCCATGGTTGAATAGTCACGTACAGCTCTTGGAGGAAGCTGTAGTTTAATGCCGTGATGAAGTCGCAGACACTAAGATCCCGAGGTGACGTATCTCAACAGCCCTGTTGAACCAGAAACATCACCTTGTCACTTTGAGACATCTGTACATAGTGACTCTTTAATGGGACAAACTAGTCGTGGTGGTTTTCTCGAATTAGCGTTCAGTGGCAGAGGTATTCCGATACAGGAAACCATGACACTCATGTATCATGGTCCTATTCTGCTCAACCACTTTTACCACTTTATCCGGACCTACCGCGCACACCCTGGGTCGGTAAGTATGCCTTACCACTCAATCCCGGAATGCGGGGAAGCCATTCTATTTGCTGGCCGTATCTTCTTGAACGGGTGTGGGATATAATATCCTGATGGTAGTGAAGAATTGAGCACTTAATCGAGTTTTGAAGAAAGATCATGGCTTTACATGAGACTGTTTTTGGCAGCTTTGGCCCGGCATATCTGTTTCCTCTAATAATCGTGCTTTATGTGGTTTATGTTGTACGTGGCTTCTTTGAAGATGAGATTCTTGTCCCGCACTGACATATCGTGTAGTTTAGCAACGCGTTTCTCTTTTCGCCTGTCCGGAGGATCCCAGGGCCATGGTATTGCCGTGTGTCACGCGTACCGCTGCTATGGGCGACTTATCAAATGCGTCGAACAGCCTGGGTCGTCGAAGTAATGAACCGCTATCCGAACAACACAACCGTCGTCATCGCGCCCAACCAAATCCACACGACAGATGAGAATGCTATGAAAACCATCTATGACCGATCAGCTATCAAATCAAGGTTCTATGCCAATATGGGATCCTGGAAAGGCGTAAAATCCACGCTGGGATTTCTAGACTATCCTAGCGCTGCACCAACTCGGAACAACCTTATCAAATGCTTCCAAAATCAGAACCTCACCGCTTTAGTCGATACCATCCAAGGACATGTGCTGCAGCTTGTTGATCTTCTCCGTCGGGAATCGCAGAGAGACGAAAAGGTGGACGGAGTTATTTGCTTTCGCTTGTGGGCGCTTGATGTGGTCACAGACGTGTTGTGGGGTGAGGAGAAGACGTTGTTGTCGCAGGTCGATGGAAGCACACCAGACTTTCTGCGCAGGTTTCACGCTTTCAGCCAGTGGAATGCCCTGAAAGCTTCGGTGCCAGGTGCAGACACCTTCGTCCGGTTCTTTGGCTCCAAGCGGTGGCGCCAATTGCGATGGGAGTGTGACCAATTAGACACAACTGCAAAGGAAGCATTACAAAGATGGTTGCAGAAACCAGAGACAAAGCATAACCGAGATGTTCTCTCCATGATGAAGGCAATGGAGGCAGAAGAAAGCCCCAAAAAAAGATTGCCGAACGAGCACATCCCAGCATACATGGTTGAGATGCTTGCTGCCGGATCTTCGACAACATCTCACACTGTCGCTTTCGCATGTTTTCTACTTGCAAGGCATCAGCACGAGCAGCAGCTTCTTCGACAAGAACTTTTCAAGGAGTTCCCAGACCCGAATAATATCGACCCAACGAAATTAACATCGTTGCCGTACCTTGAAGGGGTTTTGAAAGAGACTATGCGCCTGTACCCTATGATTCCTGGGCCTTTGGAACGTCATCTTGGAAAGGAAATCGTGGTGGAGGGACATGTGATACCGCCGGGTGTGGTTGCATCGACAGCTGCTTATACTCAAGGTAGATTACCTGATGTGTATCAAGACCCTGGATTATGGGACCCATCTAGATGGTTGCAGGCGAATGAACGAATGGAGCTGAATTGGATTCCGTTCGGCACGGGCAGTCGGTCTTGTCCCGGATCGAACCTTGCATTCACCGAGTTGAAGTACATGATCGGTACTATCTTCAGGCTTTTCAAGTCTAGAGTACCGCTCGGACACGAGGAGGATATCTTAGATCTAGTGGATATCTTTGCTGCTGGGTCGAGAACAGGACATGTGTGGCTAAAATTTGATGAAGCAGCTCAAGAAATTTGACAATTTTTTAATGATTGCCCAAATGACGTAACGGTTGTGTTTACAGTTGGTACATTGCTCGTGTAGAGTATGCTAATTATCATGTCAAATTATTGTTATGAAGCTTTTATCACCGCCACAGGCACATGCTCGTTGCAAGATACTGGTTCTTCTAAAATACCTCAGGCACTGGTGGACCCCAAATCGAAAGTGCCTGCGGCCCAGCTTGAACAACAGCTACATCGGTGTCTTGATTGACCAGGTCACCGTCCGCATAATGTTCGACCATAAAGCCACTAGTGTCGAACCAGTAGTCAAAGACTTGACTGCCCAGTACATGCTGCGATTGTCAGTCATTAAATATTGGTTTCGCTTGATAAAATGTCCACCTACCCTTCCAACACCCCAGCACAATTTATAGTTTTTACTCGCCAAAAAGTTATGACCAAGCTGTTGAATATCGAAATCGTGGACTTCGAATGCCGCATGTGCCACGTTCGGCTCTTGCCCAGGCTTGCAAGGTTTGAAGAAGAAACAGTGATGATCACTGAAATCTTTCTTCCGATCCACGTGGAAGAAACAAGTGATAGTATGTCCGTCACGTTCCACAAAGTCTGAGGGCGCCAGACCTATTACTTCAGTATACCAACTGAACATCCTTTGGTAGCCAACGTTGACAGGGTCGTATGTGACACCATAGTGGCCCCATCGATAGACAGGGGCAGCTCCAGCCGAGAAGCGCTGGAAGCGACCCTTTCGGGGTTTGTTGTCCTCATAGTTGAACGTGAGTTTCTCGAGATCAAGGTTGTCTGCCTCCCGTTCAGCCTGTCCATGCACAAGATGGATGTGGAAGCCTTGTGGATCGGTCAATGTGACAACTTCACCGCCGCCTGGAGCATTGAGCCTGGAAATTGGCGTTGCGCCCTCGACTGACGTAGCCCTCTCGAGCTCTCTTCGAGAGGTGACAATATATGCTGCACCATCGAATGTTGACTTACCTGTTTTGGATCGTTTCAGGTGATAGATGAAGGGCTCCGTGCCATAGCCACGGAAGAAAAGCGAATCAGGTGATTCTTCGACGATGTTCAATCCAAAATCTAAGTAGAATTGTTTTGCGGTGTCAAAATCAACATGAGAGTAGGAAACAAAAGCCGTCTTGAGCAGTTCGATTGGAGTTTCTAGAGCCATTGTCCGATGTCAAGAATTGTGTGTGTATCTGAACGTTCGTGGCAATCACTTTCGCACTTGCATATTTCCGTGCTTTCCATTCCACTTTATTATTCACTTTCAACGCACTAGCATATCATAGTGGTTGCAACCAATTCAATCATACATGAGACGGCAGATTGGCCTCAACTTGCCGGATAGAGTGGTGAGATAGATGTGGTCGAGTTTCAGCTTCATCACCACTTTAACCGAGGCACACTCTCTGATTCACTAGGGCGTTGCTGTCGCACGATTTGGCTGGCACAACCAAAAAGGTGAGGCCCCCTCGTCAAGAATCTAAAGAAGCTGTCTTTTTTGTACAGCATGGCAAGCTCAACAGTGACGTGGAAACGCCTTGTGCGCTACATCAACAAGGCCGGCAACATTCAGTACGGGGAACCCATTCTGGATTCCACAAATCAAGACATCAGCCTCCTTGCGGCAAATGGTCATCTACAGGTTTGTGTTTGTGAAGGTAGCAATGCACTCGAGGCGAAACCAACAACAAAGATCGAGACAGTGGAGCAGCTTCTAGGTCCTCTGACACCTGAGGAAGTTCCGATTATTCGATGTATCGGACTCAACTATAAGACACACAGTAAGTACGCAACCTCTCAGATTCAGAGGTAAGAACAGGTTAGGCTAACTTGGGTTGTCCACAAATAGTCCTCGAGACAGGCCGGCCTCTTCCGACATGTCCAACAATCTTCACAAAGCCTTCTCTATCAATAGCGGACCACGATGTCCCCATCCCCATCCCAAGCATTGCCCAGCAGAAAGCGGACTACGAAGGAGAGTTGGTCATTTTGATCAGCAAAGCGGGCAAGAATATCCCTGTAGAGCTTGCACTCGACCATGTGGCTGCGTACACAGTCGGGAATGACGTTTCTGCCCGAGACTGGCAACGCGATGCAGACAAAGCAGGGCCAGTTCCTCAATGGACATTCAGTAAGTCCTTCGACAAATATGCGCCACTAGGACCCTGTCTTGTGTCAAGTGCTGTGCTGGGCGAGGCGAACAAGCAGGAGTTGAGAACGACGGTAAATGGGGAACAACGGCAGAAGGGGAACACAGCTGACTTGTGCTTCGGCGTGCGCAGTTTGGTGTCGTTTTGTAGTCAGGGTCAGACATTGCAAGCGGGTTCGATTATTATGACGGGGACGCCTGGTGGAGTTGGCTTATTTATGAAACCTCCCTGCTTTTTGAAGAATGGAGATGTAGTGGAAGTGGACATTGAGGGCATTGGAAGGTTGAAGAATGTCATTATTTTTGAGTGAATGTGTCGTTCCATATTGACGAACACAAAAACGCTACCTAGCATGTTGTAGGCTCCGAGGGCAAGAGCATGTCAACCTAGGATCCAACACCAACGGCTACGTCCACAAGCACAACCAGGGGGAAAAGCTTCATCCTCCATTGTTGCACCTTACCAACAGCTCGTAACCCTCTTCAGCTCCAACATGGAAATCAATAATGCTCAATGCTCGTCAGTGACGGCCTTCGTCCCCACTCTTTCTCCTTTTTTTCTTTCTTTCTTTTTTGGCTAGTACTTGGTAAACGTGTGGTCTGTTTTGCCGGCTTTCGTCGTGGAGTGTTGTAATGGGTATGGCTTGAGTAAAACCGTGCTAAAGACGTAGAATTCTGAGCCGGTCACAAGACATGTAGAGGCTGACACAACAGAGAGGATGAGGCAAGACTGGACTATCACGATAATCTTGTATGCTTCGCTATCTAACAAGTCCAAGCTCCAACTTCGCCACTTCTTCTTCCCTCAACCAGGAAGCCATCTTTCAGCCTTACCTTCTCCACGATACTTGTAGTCTTGCCTTCCATTGAGTCTTCTACAGAGAAGGTAGTGCCGGCGCCGAGGTCCCAATGCCGTCCGTCCGTCTTGTCATAAACCTTTACCACGTCTTCGCCAGCGGCTGCGACGATATGTCGTGCGTCGAACATCATGGAGGTTACGGGATTATCATAGGCGTAGGCGTCGTGAATTGTGCCTGTGCGAAGGTCCCAGATCTGTCCACAAACATTAGTCACTAAAGAATATTCAACAGTGGCGGAAAAGAGAGGGAACGACATACCCGTATCGATCGATCAATACTTCCTGTAACAAGATGGACATCGTCAAACTGCAAGCAGGTCACCGGTCCTGTATGTCCGACAAGGCTGCGGTGGACCTGCCCACTTCTCAGATCCCACAGCCTGACCATTCCGTCGGCGGTGCCGCACGCAAGCGCTGCATCGAAGACTTGCAGTGCACCGACAAAATCGGCATTGGCATCTGAAGTGCGACCAGCTCCGGTTGGCTTCCACTCCGCGTCGCCTGTCGACATTGTTGCGCTTGCTTGGGCAGCGGCCCAAAGGACATCGAGAGTCTGTACGCACCGGCCTTTGACAAGATCCCATTGACGAAGCGTCTTATCCGCTGAGCCTGAGACCAGTGTGTTCCCTCGGAGGTGGAGTGCTGTGACTTCATCAACATGTGCTTCGAGAGTGGAGAGGGCGCAATCTTCCATTGCATCGGGAGGAGGCGGAGGCGGAAGGTCATCGTCGTTGCCAAAGCCAAGGCCATCATCGTCTTCGTTCTTGTGCTCGAAAGGCTCATAGCTAGATCGACTCAGATCCCACAATCGAATGGTTGCATCAAGCGAGCCAGTTGCTACGATGTTGTCCTCCACCTGCAGACAGCGGACTGAGGCGGTGTGGCCTTCTAGAAATCCCATGCAACGGCCGAGATTAAGATCCCAGACACGAACCGTGTCGTCCAGTGAAGCCGTAACCATTGTGCCAAACGGAGCGTCCAAGTCCAGAGCTGTTATAACATCATTGTGAGCAGGTAGCGTGCGGATACTGGAGCCTGGTTCAAGATGTTCATGCAGAACTGGCGTCGATTTTCGTTTTGTGAACTTCGGTCGGCGTTTTGATTTGGGAGATATGGGAGATTTGGCCGATGGCAGTTTCTCGTAAATTGATTCTGACATGAATGAGGCGTCCATGGCCTTTGAGTCAGGAGTCATCTGTCCTGGTTCGAGGGTCAAGGCTGAATCGTCTAGATGAGAGTCCCCGTGTTCTTCCTGCTCTTCCTGCATATCCTCGATCTGGTTGTCCAGCTGAAGCAGCTCTTGCTCCACCTCGACTTCCTCACCTTCCAGGCCTGCCAGTCGGTCGAGGACAATCTTGCGCATGCTGTTGAGGTTTGCGATCTTGTTGTCAATCTCTCGGATCTCACTGCTGCACATGTTCTTTCGGATACCCATCATCTCGAGTCTATGGTTGACATTATTTCTCCTTTTCTTTAGCTTCTGTAGATTGGGTGGCCCATCTTCGTCCAAGTCAGCACCAGCGCCTAGCAACTTTGGTTTCTCCCGCCTGCGGTGGCCTTTCCTGTGCTCATTTTCACCCTCGGCTATCTCAGGCAAGCTGGCCTGAAAGCCTTGAAACAAAGAGTAGACGTGATCGCTTTCGGGAATATTCCGCAACTGCTCTTCCGGGATGAAGGCTACCGCTCGATGGGCGATCTCGCTTGTTGATATCTTGCTTCTGACCAGCTCGCTGGGTGCCTGCTGTGTGAACGACAGAACGCTTCGTTGCATGCCGGGTCGGCGCATCGATCGCTGGATGCTCGTCATGGCATTGGGGTAGTGGACAGATGTGGCATCGCCCATCAAGTGGCTGGCCGTAGCGGTCACCTTCCGACTGAAGGCCTCGAGCTGTCGTGTCTGCCACCGTTAGTATGTCTTCCTTGCTTCCAGAATGCTAATCGTACATCGACAATGGCGCCGATGACGGAATCGTTGTCATCGCTTCCATGGTGCCGTCTCGATTGTGAAGCATTCCGACTGTGGGACCTCGACCCGGCCATGCGACACGGTGTGAGGGCTGATCAGGAGGAACAGACTGATGTGCCTGCTGATCTCAACGTTGAAGGTCGTGTGATGGTCGCGGAGAGTTTTGAAGGGCAAATGGGAGGACGCTGGTCGGAGATGCAAGCTGCCAGGATGACGTACGGAGATGCAAGGCACAAATGCTCCGATGAGAAGTGTTTTTTGCAATTTGTGACTGGGACAGCGTCCACGTTGGATCATAAACGCATGCACGGAAAGAAGCACCACCGTGTCGGTAGCGATTTCCTCTACGGTTGTATGGAGTTGCATGGCACTGGAATTGCTCGACCACATGGATACCGCTATTGACTTGTCCGACCCCTCGTCGGCTCTAGATCTTGCCAACATTCGCTTCCAACTCATGTGAGGACATGGTCCGAGTGCTTGCACCACAGAAACTAACCAAGGTAGCCGGTTGGAAGATACCATCACCTTCCACCTCATCGAACGGGTACAGTTTCCTCTGAATGCCGCCATCTACGACCCGGATCTTCTCCCCATCCCCAACAGCAATCTAGCACTTCCTCCCAACCTGTCGCTTGCCGACTATATGCTCTCCGAGACCGAACGCCTGCACTCTCTGGTGCGCCGATATGACGCTCCGGATGAATATCCCTTCTTCCCACAAGTGCTCCAAAGACCTATGATGGCGCCATTGAGATACCCCAAGATCCTCCATGAAAACAACGTGAACGTCAACTCCATCATCAAGGACAAGTATATCAAGGAGATCCTGCCCGAGGCATGTCGCGATTTCGGCCGCACCGATCGTGGGGAGACGAAAGAGAACTACGGCAGCGCGGCCACATGTGACATTGCTTGTCTGCAGGCACTGAGCAGGAGGATACACTTCGGCAAGTATGTGGCGGAGAGCAAGTTCCGCAAGGAGACCGATCGCTTCGTCGCACTGATCAAAGCTGAAGACCGCACGGGCATCGACGCCGCCATCACCGACGCCAAGGTCGAGCAGAAGGTGCTGGAAAGACTGCGACTGAAGGCGAAAACGTACGGCACCGACCCTTCTACCGCGAATGACGGGACCGACACCGGGAAGATTAACATTGACGCTGTGGTCAAGATGTATGCTCAGGTGGTGATACCGCTGACGAAGGTGGTTGAGGTGGAATACCTGATGCAACGACTGAAAGGCACCGAATGGGAATGACCGACTGCTCAACCGCTTGCTGTCTGCAGGTAGTTCGTGATAGCCTCCACTGCCCCTTGAAACTTCGGCGCTTCAATAAGTATGGCCTGACTTTGCGGCTTGATGCCCAGTTCGTGGAAGGCTCTCTTCGAATCCGAGTGCCCGTCGTCCTGCTTGGTGGTGTAGTCGTATCCGCCATAGCAGAGGGCGTGTCTTTGTAAGACTTCATCCTCAACGTGAAAGTACATGGTCTCGACTGTGTTGCCTGATGCCTTCTTTTTCTTTGCTGGCCGCTCCACTTCCTCGTCCAAAAGCGAGGCAATCTCCGTATACGTCTTGGAAAGAATTAGATAGTGGGAGAAGTTGTATGGCTCCTTCTCCTCTAGCGCCCATTGAATCTCTTCAATAAGCATAGTGTACATAGGTGGAATGACTTCGGCAGGAACGTTGATTAGCCGCTCGGTGAGGACAAGTCCAATTGCAGGCACTGAAGGCTGCGACAACAGCTCGGAGAGCTTGCCAAGTGCCGGGTTGGAGTTCGCCTTTCCTTTGAGGTACTGAATAAGCTGCGCAATGAACGCTTTGTCCTTGTGTTCCTGAAGATTGATCACCGACAGAAATGCGTAGGCATCGGTGTCCTTGCCGTCAACCTTGACCGTCGAGCCAAGTAGAGGCTGCGCGAGGATTAAATCAGTAAGAGCCGAGAGGTCGAGGAGATGGGCGTCGACGTCGAAGAGCTGTTGTAGTAAAGTCTTGATGCCGTGAAAGTCGTACTCTGGCAGAGGATCGAACCACTCAAACTCGACATTGAGCATGTCAAAGTCCTACAAATAGTCAGCCACAAGCTCCACTGCCTGGCGACAAAGACCACCAACCTCATCGCTGCTACTGTCCTCTTCCACGTCGTTGCCATTTTTGGCGACATCCGCTTCTGACTTGCGCTTGCCCATTTTGCATGTATCGCGACGGGAATATTGTGAGGAAGTTGGTGACCGAGGAGAGAGCCACGAACTTTTTTATTATCGATAAGATCGACCAATGAGCCGAAACGACTGAAAGCGAGGGCTCATTCTGCCGGGTTACTATACCTTCTTGGTTTACCACCCTTACTACCAAGTAACGATTCTATAAGGCGTGATCTAAAACTACATCTCCTCGAATGCCCTTCTCGCTGGCCGAATACCGATCTCTTTGACCTCTTTCTCTATTTCGTGCATCTGGAGCTGACTGATGGTCAGTGCATCTTGCTCGTCATAGGCTCTCGAACCTGCTCACCCACCCGTAGTTCTTGAAAGCCGTGACATGCCCTTCAACGAACTATTGATACACGTCGGAGCTTGTACTCCCAGTCCAAAGCTGCAAGGTCTTGGACTATGCATTTGACTTTCCGTTTGACGCGTCTTCCGTTCTCTTAATGCCGCGACTGCTCGCAGGCAACGAAAGCACTAGCGCGCCTTCAACCTGCTGTCAATCGCCGGAATAGAACTTCGCCACGACCAACTTACCCTAAGCCCTCAGGACTCCGGACTTCGCCAGAGTGTCAGGATCAGTAGATGCACAGACATGGCTGACACAATTCGAATCCTAGTTGCCACTGACAACCACGTCGGCTACAATGAACGTGATCCAGTTCGTGGCGATGACTCCTGGAAGTCCTTTCATGAGATCATGTGCCTTGCCAAAGACCAAGATGTCGATATGGTGCTGCTCGGAGGTGACCTGTTCCATGACAATGTTCCATCCCGAAAATCTATGTACAATGTCATGCGCTCGTTGCGCTTGAACTGCTATGGGGACAAGCCATGTGAACTTCAGTTACTGAGTGACGGCACTGAGCACTTCGACACATCCATTGGACATGCCAACTACGAAGACACGAATATCAATGTTGCCATACCTGTCTTCTCAATTCACGGCAACCACGATGATCCATCAGGTGAAGGACATTACGCTGCTCTCGACATCCTGGAAATGTCAGGTCTTGTCAACTACTTCGGCCGTGTCCCTCGAGGTGACGAAATCAATGTCAGACCTGTTTTACTGCAAAAAGGGAGCACGAAGCTGGCCCTGTATGGCCTCTCCAACGTCCGCGATGAGCGAATGTATCACACCTTCAAAGACGGCAAGGTTGCATTCTTCGAGCCCAGTGTCCAGAAGGCCGATTGGTTCAACATAGCCGTCGTTCACCAGAACCACCACGCTCGCACCGCCACATCCTACTTACCAGAGAACTTCTTGCCCAACTTCCTTGATCTAGTGATCTGGGGTCATGAACACGAATGCGATATCGAACCGCATCTGAACCCAGAAATGGATTTTCGAGTCATGCAACCCGGCTCATCGGTTGCCACATCTCTCGTTCCAGGCGAAGCAATCCCTAAACAAGTTACAATTCTCAGCATCACAGGTCGTGAGTTCAAGTCTGAGCCCATTCGCCTGAAAACAGTCAGACCATTTGTCTATAAAGATATAGTCTTGAATCAAGAGAAAGAGGCCATCAAAATCGCTCAAAAGGACAATCATCGCCACCGACTCTCGACGTGGTTACAAAATTTAGTCGATGAGCTGATCACAGCCGCACAGCAGCAATGGCAAGAAGCGCAAGAGGAAGATGATCCAGAGTCATCACAACCCGAATGTCCTTTACCTCTCGTCCGTCTACGAATAGAAACCTCTCCAGCAAACGGCGGCACCAAATTCGAGCTCGAGAACCCACAACGCTTTTCCAATCGCTTCAAAGGACGAATCGCAAACAGTCACGACGTCGTGCAATTTCACATCAAGAAGAGAGCTGCCGCAGCTAGTCGTGCCGCCGCGAGTGAGGAACTCAAAGAGCTGATGGCACGACCTGAAGTGGCTGAGAACGTCAAGGTCAGCCAGCTTGTGCAGGAATTCCTGGCTGCCCAGAGCTTGACCATTTTGCCGCAGAACTACTTCGGTGATGCTGTGAACCAGTACATCGATAAAGATGACAAACATGCTATGGATATGTTTGTCAATGAAGCACTATCAAAACAAGTTCGGCACTTGGTAACGATGCATGAAGCGGAGGAAGAGGAGGAAGAAGAAGAGGATCTAGCCGCTCAAATCGATGGCTTCAGAAGTCAGATGGAGGAAATGTTCCGGAAAGGTCAGCTGAAGAATCGTAGTGGTGGCAAAGCAAGATACAAACCGAAACCAGATGGCTGGGATACGGACATGGATGGCGAGTGGGAGGACCAGGCTGCCGCTCTAATAACAGTGGAGAAAGACAGCGACGACGACATGTTCGACGATGATGTCGGGACGCCGGAACCGCAAACGTCGACACGAGGACGTGGGAGGGGTCGAGTGAGAGGAGTGAGAGGTGCAAGAGGCGCAACGACAACATCGGCACGAGGTAGAGGAGGTGCAGCAGCAGCACCCAAAAAGAGCACAGCATCTACAACGAAGGCCACAACAGCGAATGGCCGAGCGAAAGGCAGAAAGAAAGCCGTTGAGGAAGACTCAGACGAAGACGAGGAAGAAGATGTGGTTATGCTCGACAACGATGACGAGGATGAAGATGAGAATTCACAAGCTATGTTTTTCTCGGACAAGAAAAAAGCCGGTGCCAACGCCTCAGCACGGGGCTCGCGCGCAGGCTCAGTCGTAAGCAACTCTCGAGCTACTAACGGAAGAGCCGCAACATCAGCAGGATTGACCCGGAAAACACCAGCTCGAGCAGCAGCCTCACGCACAACAAAGCAGAGCACGATCAATTTTTCAACGAGCCAGGCGAGTGTGTTCGGTAACGGAAGGAGCCAGAATGGTATTAGTGACATCGAGGACGACGACGACGAGGATGCATTCGAGCCG
This sequence comes from Neophaeococcomyces mojaviensis, assembly GCA_030247915.1. NCBI lineage: Eukaryota > Fungi > Ascomycota > Eurotiomycetes > Chaetothyriales > Neophaeococcomyces > Neophaeococcomyces mojaviensis. The sequence continues at coordinate 80,574 of JAPDRQ010000120.1, forward strand.
GCTAGTACTTCAAGAAGCATGAGAAGGAGGTGACACAGTTGAGTCAGAGAGCTGGGTTGTTGTAAGACGGAGCACATACTCAATGGGGTGAGACCTACGACATGGCAGACGTACGGAGTCAACATCAATGTGCCATTTACTGAGTTAGCTAGCTAGCTAAAGCAGAAGAAATGCGTGAACACCTTCACTAAAACTGCTGGCTGTTCTCTGCACCTCAAAGCTGGTCAAACCATAAAAATCATGGCAAGATGCAACCCGTCAAATTTGAACTTCATTGTGACTTTTGCCTCAATACACTTTCTGCTTGCTAATAGGGCTTTTGTGGTGCAACTACCAGATCTCGTGCATCTCAGACACATCTCTTCAATCTTCATACCCTTGACAATATTCACTGACTTGAGCACAAATGTTATTTTGATTGCCATTACCGAATCTTTCATCGTGTATCCCTCGCCAGAATCCTCTCCTGGGGCGTGCCCATGGATGTTGACGTAGGCATTGGCGGAGTTTCATCCTGAGCATAGAATGGTCTCTGTGCCATAAGCGCTGCCTCGTGTACGTAAGTCGTATTCTGACTCCCATCGCTAACGCTCCGTCGATGAGAACCACTGGTCTTGCGCTTTTTTGCTCGCTCCTTCTCATGACTGCTGATGACGCTAAGACAAAGACTTGAGATCTTGTCAAATTTGGAAAGGCATCGGTGAGATGCTCCAAGAAGCTCCAGTACGCGTCGGCCGTCATGGATCCATCGTCGAACTATACTGTCTGGTATACAGAGTGTCTTAACTGACAGCTCGCGGATGAGAATCCTCCATTGGTGTAGGACCGAATTGAGCATGATAGCGTCCTGTGAGTAGTCGCTGTAGAGCTTAATTGTACGTAGATTAGTAATGACGAGTTCGTATTGTGTAGTTTGGTCATAGTAAAACTCGGTGACCTGAGGTCGATTTCGCGCTTGCCATTGACGTTTAGTTCTTAGAATACTATCTCGCGACAAGCGACCTGCTCCGAGCTCATCCTTAAGGAATTGATTCGCGGTTTCTATGAGTGCAAATTCTAGCTCTGACCATAGTATGTTCTGACCTGCGCTTTTGAGTGATACAGGAAATACTGCTCTGTTTCCGGTGGACGACGGAGTAATAATGCGAACAGTATCAGTAGCGGTATCTCCGGACGTATACTGTTCCATCATCTCTTCCTGATCGAGTTGCTCAAGATCTGCAGTTAGAAATCCATGCTTGAGTTTGTGGCTTAAATCTTTCCATCTTCGCTTGTTCGTACTCGATGGAGCGGCTGGCATTGGAGGTAAATCGTATGTGACTATCTGGTTTGCGCTGCTGCTCTTAACCATTCCTAAAAGCCTCTTAACCGGAGAACGTGATCTCGGTAGGCTCTTCTTACTAGGTAGTACGCCGCTTAGAGGTGATGTTGGTCTACGGCCACGTTGGTCGTCTTCTTCTCTAGGCGTTGTTGGACGGCGTTGATTCGATAAAGCATTAGGCCGGCGAACCGGAAGCATTGTAGCACTGACGCCGGGTGTATGATCCTTGACTTGTCGAGGCGAATCGTTTTGCGCTCTGAAAGGCCACTCTGTGCTTGAGATTCTGCGTTTGTGGTATGTTAGAGGTGGTGGAGGACTAACGCCTAGTGTTGAGGGAGCGCTCGAGTCGTCATCATAAGGGTTTCTCCTCGCGAAAGTGGTAAATGATGAAGGTCTATGACCATTAGTGAGTATCACCAAATAAGGACATCTTTCACTTACGAAGCAGGACCATTTTGTTGAGGAGTGGAGGTTGCTGAGGTTTTCGAGAGTGATGGATTGAAACTCGAGGCGTGTGCAAAGAATGTGCACTGCGCCTCGCTTGCCAAAGACCTTCTAATCTCTTCGGCTGGACTCAGTGGCAAAGGCTTGTTATGATATTCGCTGACTCCATTAAAGCCAACACTCGTTGGTGGAGGCAGTACCTGTCGCATCTCTGCCGTTCCAGTAACGGCTCCGTGACATGCGGCGGGAGGGTGGTGCTGACCAGGGCTGGTCATGCCACAGTCTGCGAGGCTTGAATGTCTTTTGCGTAGTTTTGGATGTTGTTGTTTTCGGCCAATATCAGTGCGGAAACGGGCCATGACATTCTGCAGCCAACTCGTACGTGGCGAGTTCGCGTGTTGTGTTGACTGCACACTCAACCTCTTGGCAAGTTTCTCAGCCACTGCCTTCACTGGTGAGGTTCCTCCAGCGGTGTCACTTTCAATAAACTTCCCTTTTCGTGTCCTGGGATGGAAAAGTGCGCCATCTATCATGCGTGCCTGTCGATGCAAGGCTCTTCTCTTGCTCGGTGTAGCATCAATTTCGGTCGAGCTTAGCTCAGAAGGTAAGCTGTACCTGTTCTCCTGGTGTCTGCTAAAGCGGAACGATAGCGGCGTCTTCTCATTTACTTCGCTAACTGCCTGACCTGTCGAGTTTGTGGTAGGTGACAGTGACTTCACAGCTACCTCATTAATTTCATCATCTCCTTGTTCCAACTTCTCTTTCAAAATTGTAGCTGCCTCGGCCAACCGGTTTTGCGCAGTTGTGTTACCCTCCTGAGAGATTTTGCAACTCCTCCGTCTCGGACTGGCCAGATCGAAAGGAAACCCATGCTTCCGGCAAGGTACAGGCATGGACCGATGTGGCGGTTCACAGGTGAGATAATTCAGGGCCGGGTTGTACCGCTTTGCTGGTAGCGGAGCAAATTCTTCGAAGCGCTCGCTGGGCCTCCTCATGCCTGCATGAGAAGACGTCAAAACAGTTTGCTCGTCTTCTAGGATAGGCTCGATCTTTTCACTCTCACCCATCACGATGTTTCTGCTGCTTCTTGCAGTTGTCGCGTGGTCTTGATTCCCGAGGCAGGGCTGCTTGAGACAGCCTGGTGATATTCACCAAAGGCATTGCTGACAGCTCGACGGCTAGTGATGGGTGGCTGTGCATTTAGTTCGCTAAGAGTTCCGCTTGTTCGTTCAAAAGCGTCATTGGGACTTGGTATCCATGAGGATAGATACATTGACTGAGCTCCTACCTTAGCCAGTTGGCTAGCCACAAAGTTGTTGCTTTTCAAAAGACGAATCCGGGTGCTAGTAGGCGGTCCTAAGACTCGACCTCGAGCTCGCGGGATGTATGGATTGAGTGTGTCATCCTGCGAGTTATCAGCTTACAAAAAGTGAGTAATCCAAACAACAGACATTTCTATGCCGCCAACTATATCGCCATGACCTCCAAATATCTCCATCGTCTCCGGCTCCAGCAGCAGTACTGTCGTCTTCAAGTAATTCTTGCAAAACACTAGTGGCGTCAGCAGCTCCATCGAGACCGTATTCATCAACGATCTGAGCAAACACTTCTTCCATGCCAACAGAGAAAGGATAGAATTGGACAACCTTCTGACCCAATTCTCGTAAGAAGAAGCGACACGACTCTTCGTCGAAAGTCCCGAGACATTCTGGCCATGGCAGTTCCAAACTGTCAGTGTCACTTGTAGGACTCATGATGAAGTCAGAAAGACGATGATTGCTGCATCCCTCACATCGAAGGAGAATGTCAGCGAGTGATGAATCTCAGCAAATGCATGGCACAGTATTCTGTCGTGGTACCTCTGTATTAATTAAGCAAGAGAAGGAACAGATTTTTCTGATACTCCTTCCTTGTTTCGAGCCATTTCTAACCTTTTGCCTACCCAAAGCTGCCACAGCACTGTCTGATGGTTATAATGCTTTTTGTTCTGCTGTATCTGATTATGCTATGCGCGGACGACTTCGCCTTCCAAAAGCCAGAAGGTTTTATTTGTTTCATCGATCTTCCACACTCATTTCTGCACCAACGCAAAGCAGAAAGTGAACAACCACGAATACATAATGATAAACACCAGGACTGTTTACTCTTGCGAACTACAATGTCCGGCGCGTTCGGCCATCGTGTTCACTGTTGATTTTGATCGGGTTTCTTTGGTGTATTGAAGGGTGTCAATTCACAGAGCTGAAGGTGAATCAAATCCATTGCCTGAATATCTCTTAAAGGCCTGTGGTTGTCACGTAAGGTTAGTAATTGCAAAACAATTGTTTTTGAATATCTCTCTTGTCAGAGAGTCTTCAGGCACTCGACGTGCTGAGCAGAAATGCCTTAACAGAGAAGAAGCGCTCAGAAAGTAGGGACTGAGCTCGCACGTGATAACGCATATAATCCTGGCTCATGTTATCACGTGATTATTCGACTGCCGACCAACACATCCGACTGCGGGGACATCACCCTTCTAGATTCCCTCTAGCTTTCGGCCAATCATGCTATCCAGAAAGTATATTCTTGCCGTCATCTGATCCGGAGATGATCAGACGGCGGAAGCAGCTCGCAACAAGGACCGAATTGATCGTGGGGCTTACGGCAAGCTTGCGCGGAAAGCTATGATCGTGGGCGGTTCCTTTTCTGGGAACAATCTTCATCATGCCATCCCATATATAAAGGTTTTTCTCCTCATCAATCTTGGTAACTTGAGCTATCAACCACTTGACAGCTGGACCTTACGTCAGTCCACACAACCACAAAGAATACCTTCGACCAACGGACAATATCTGTGAAGTCTTGCAACTTTCTGCTACAAGCATTTCAACCTTGAACCTGATACCACATCCTGAATTGCACCAAAAACAAAAACATTTCATCGCCACTATGGCGCCTCGAATCGAAACTTACGATGTTGTGGTAATTGGTGCTGGACCAGTCGGCCTCCTCGTATCTGTTTGTTTATCTAGGTGGGGATATAAAATCAAACACATAGATAACCGTCCAGTCCCAACAGCAACTGGGAGAGCAGATGGAATCCAGCCACGCACGCTCGAACTACTGCAGAATCTAGGCCTCAAGCGGAAGATCATGGCCTACGACCCAGCTCGCGTCCACGAAGTCGCCTTCTGGGATCCTGCTCCAGGTGGCAAAATTGTCCGTACAGGGACATACCCATCATGTCCCTCATTCATTGATGCCAGATATCCATTCACGGCTCTCCTACATCAGGGTCTAATAGAAAGGGTTATGATCGATGATCTTGCCAAGACAGACACGCATATTGAGCGGCCGGCAACAATAACGCGCTTCGAGACAAACAATGCTGATCCGAACTATCCAGTTGAGGTTGACCTCAAGAATCTCGACAGCAACGTGACAACAACATATCGCGCGAAATACCTCTTCTCCGGTGAAGGTGCGCGCTCGTTTGTCCGAGAGCAATTGAAGGTCCAGATACGACACAAAGACCCCATCTCATATGTCTGGGGTGTAATGGACGGTGTTCTACGCACCAACTTTCCCGATATCAAGATGAAGTGCACTATCCACTCTGAGCATGGTAGCATCATGGTCATCCCACGAGAGAACAATATGGTGAGACTCTACATCCAGATTGCATCAAGCACGGATCCAGATTTCAATCCTCGGAAGACAGCAACTGTTGAAGAGGTGCAACACGCTGCACAGAAGATCTTCCAACCATACACATGCGACTGGGACAAAGTGGAATGGTATTCAGTCTACCCAATTGGTCAAGGTCTTGCGGACAAGTACACACTTGATCACCGTGTCTTCATGGGCGGAGACGTTTGCCACACCCACAGTCCAAAAGCGGGTCAGGGCATGAATACTGCTTTCCACGACGCCGTCAACTTTGCATGGAAGATTCACCACGTTGAGTCAGGCCTCGCGAGCCGCTCCATTCTTGAAACATACGAATCTGAACGAAGAGCAGTAGCGGAAATGCTTTTGGACTTTGACAACAAATATGCTGCCTTATTCAGCAAGACACAATCGGGTGCCACTGGCGAAGAGGCAGAAAAGGCAAACCAAGCATTTGTCGACCTCTTCAAAGCAAATTGCGAGTTTACATCTGGGTTTGGTGTAGCGTATGCACCAAACATCTTCAACTACTCTCCTGAGCAATCATTACCTTCATTACCATCCGCCATCAAATCCCTTATCATTTCGCAAGACAAGCACAAACTCAGACCAGGTCGCGTCATGCCAAACTCGAATGTGACACGAGTCGTGGACGCTAATACTGTTCACCTTGAAAACGAGATTCCATTCAACGGCTCTTTCCGTCTTTTTGTTTATGGCGGCAGCTCATCGTCGCCGAGGCACGGACAGCATCCGCTATTGTCGTCGCTATCAGATAATCTTCTCAAAGCAGGCAGCTTCTACAGCAGGTACATGCACAAGAATCAGCAGCACCTTGACACACATCACGATAGCAACAACCCACATTCGCCATTCTTCTCCGTTGCACTAACGATCTGCGCTAAGCGACCAGAGATCGAAATTGAAGAGCTACCCGAACTATTCCAGGCCTATCGAGATCGAGTTTACGCTGATGATCTTTCAAGCCCGCTTGTGCCAAACGCTAAATATGCGTCTCATGCGAAGGTTGGCCTGATTCCTGAGGATAAGGGTGAGGATGCCGAGGGTGCAGTGGTGGTTGTGAGACCTGATGGTCATCTTGCAATTGCTGTCAAGCTGACCGAAGGACCTGAGACGGTGCAAGCACTCGAAGCTTACTTCTCTCAGTTCCTTAAGCACGGCGACTGGGACGGCAAAAGTGGCAGCAGCCGAGACTTTCATTCGAAACAAACCGATACAAGGTTAGGAGGAGGTGCTGCATATGTCCGGTCATTGTTGTGATTTGTTATTCGGAATGCTAATGTTTTATGTATGATGAGTGTTGGTCAGAATGTAAAAGAATAAGCAACATGGTTTGGTGTTAAAGTCTTGTTTTACATGAATACCATAATTTCGTACATTTGCTAGAAACTTCTGTTTCTGTCTTCCGACTAACAAGGTCACACAACGGCAAGTCCTACCGCCGGTGAACGATGCGTTCGTGACAACATAACCACAAGAGTTCCCCATGGTATAAAGTTTCAGAGATCCTCATCACCAACTCGCAGTGATTCTGTTAATTTTAAAGCTCAAGTTCACATTAAACGGGTCCATCACCAACAATGCCCAGCGTCCCCTTCGACTCGATGATTTTGCTCACAATATTATACCTCCATCTTGCTTACGCTTGGACTAACTGCTTCCACGCCATAGTATTGTGCAACAACAATGTCATAGGTTCGATCAACACTACTATTGGTCCTCTAATTTCTAATGAAATCTTCCATTGCACTGTCGAGTTCTTTATCAATGATGAAATCAGGTCCATGGCATCAGGTACATTGCTCTGGACTGCGAGCACAGCCACTGTTACGTCTATGGACTCCTCACAAATCAGCACTTCAAAAACACCAGCAACATTAGCCTCTGCATCAGCTGGAAACATGAGCGTCGCGCCCGCCACGCCGGCAACAGAAGGCACACAAATGATCACGATTATCATAACTACTACGAGTACGAGAACGACCACGTCTTTGACATACCTGACAATAACCTCACTAACAGAGCCTAATTTATGGACGACAGCCAGTGCTAACAATTTCCAGCCGACAATGAGTTCAGCAGCGTCGTCTGCTATGGTAAGCTCGGCACTAAAAAGCTCGTCATTCACAAATTCGTCTTTGCCTTCCCCGGCCAACGTCACGGTGTGTTCTTCAACCTCCAGCTCGAGTTTACTGGTTGTGAGTCCAATCGTGACACCAGCATCAGCCAGCAACACAAACCCACTACAAGTCAGCACCGTCTTGTCCGTAGCACAATCAGTAAGCTCATCTCCTCTGATTGTGGTGCCAATCACGATGTCCTCGGTATCAACAGTATTCCTGTTACCGCACCTTCAATCCAGAGAAAGAAAGTAAGTTAACCTCTCATGAAGACATGCACTTTCGTTCGATGGTTCGAAGTCCTATCTTGGTTGGTCTGGCAGTGTTTCTAGTTCAATCTAGGAAAGGTCATAGTCACGATAAACTAATGCCTGCGTTCGTATTGAAAGCTGATTAAGTTGGCCATAACTTTTGATCAACCAAATATCCAATCATTCTGTACCTGGCCACTCATGTACACATAATCCTTGTCCCACACCCCATGCTCCGTTTCGTTGTTCTCTGATACAAGCTTCGAATCAACAGCTACTCACAACGTGCACTTATATAATAGCATCCAGCCTACTGGCGGCAATGCGTCCAAAACAGTTCTTTGTACTACCACCACTTGTTCGAAGGGGCATTGAGAATAGCTCATGACCATGATGATGAATCAAGAAACTCTCCTAATCACTTAACATAGTTGATCAGATCAAGGAAGTGTCTAATTTGCTACGGAAATGACAATCAAAGCCAATGTATGAACAAAAGTAGAAGGAAATGCAATTGCTAGCTCACAAACATGTGAAGTATAAGTCACTACAAGGGCTATGAAGGATGAAACAAGAAGGTGAGAAAGGCAAATTTTCTGGTGCAGGGGTTAGTTGAGAGACATTTAGGTGTCATAGAAGGGAAATAACGAGATTGCTTGTGCAAATACCAGAACGATGAGTATGAAGACGGAGGTTGACAGAGTTGTCATGGATGTCTTAGCTAGGGGAGTGATATGAACGTTCCCTTCATCAGCATTCTATCGTCCCTTCTACCCGAGCGCAACTCTGTTCGTTTAAGGATAGTGCCAGCGCACATCAAATGCATTCCATATAACAGAGAAGAGCATTCAAATCGAGACCAAGTTAACCCTCTCGATATATTACTTCCTTTCTCTGAAATCTTCAGTTGCGTAGATTATACCTCTCTTACCTGCACAATACGGTTTACATCAAACTTCTTGACTTCCGAACCTAGCAACTCACGTCTATCACCCTAGCTCCCGAGCAACGCTCCAGAGCCGATCAGCTCCGGCACGTACGGGCCAGATTCCACCTCGCTAATTGGATCACTATGTGGTTCGTGTTTGCCTTCGACTCTCGCCACAGCATTTCTTGCTCTAATCACGTTTTTTCTTCTTTGCCACAGCCGCCGTAGAAAAATTGCTAGTACTATGATGCCAGCGATAGGGTAAAGGACGATAGCGGCAATTTCACTCTTTGATAGGTTGTTGGATGGTGCGGTACCATTTGGGTCGAGCGTCGTAGACTGGGTTGGTGAGAGGGCACCTGTTCCCGAGGTAGCTGTTGCCGCGGTAGCTGTAGCTGGACTGGCATCATTTGAACTAGTCAAAAAGGTCTTCTGGGGCGTGGCAGATGCCACATAGGACCTCGTCACCGATGCTCCAGCAGTACTGACGATCATGTAACTTCCTCTAGCATATGTATCTGAGCTATTATTGCTGTCTACGAAAAAGAAGTGACAGGATAGAGGGAAGCGAGTGGCACCTATGCTTTGATTGAGGTCGTGTATGACATAATTGTTGGTTCCGCTCACTGATGGGCATGTCTTAGCCAGCTAATTTAGTTGGTTTAGCAAGGAGACTTACGAGGATTGTTTAACGTAAGTCCATTATATCGTTGCGTATTCTCATCCACAAGGCACCACATACTAGCGTTGATTTGACTGAACGTGCTTTCGTAAGATAACACGAGTGTGCCAATGATATTGATGTTAAGAAAACTGCTGTTTACTCCTGCGTTCGAAGTGGGGTACCAGATACTGATATGACCATTTGGTGACCTCAGGTTCTTGGGCGAGCATCTGATCGAAGAGAAGACACATGAACAGAAGCCTCAATGAGCTTTTGAGGTTCGGCAACATACTGAATGACCACTTGCCAAGTTATCTAGAGTCAGACGAGGAGATGCACAGTAATCAAGTAAATGCCAGGGAATCTAACTGTTCGGAGAGTGCACTATCGGCCAGCCAACAATGAGAGCCGAAGCAGAGAAGAAGAATAGCAACGACAATATGAGAGTTGAAGTCGACCTTTCATCTTGATGCTTTGGAGCTCCATTGACACTCGATCGTAGTCAAAACCGTAGAGACCTAGCTGCATGTTGGACCCCAATATATACCACTGGTGGCATTAGCCTTATGGAGGTATTTTGTGGGCACGTTACTCATCTAGGAACGGCAAGTGCAGATACAATGTAAGTGAACTGATTTGTTTCGTGTATCGGACGTGAGACACGTGGCGGCGACCATGAATCGTTAAAAGCCACAAACGTCTTTGTACTTCTGCAGCAACCAGCTATCCAACCATGAACACTAAGTCCAAGATTGGAATGCTTGCTTCTATTCGGCGGCAAGTGTCGTAAATGCCGTGCCTGCATAAGCGCACATGCTGGTTTACTATTTAGGGTTCCATATATAGCCATGGAATCATCCTAAGCTCATAGATAGCCTGGAAACAGATAAGAAGGAAACATCCATTGACAGTAGTAAACATATGAGACTACAATGAGAGACGGCGTATTTTGAACAAAAAGGTAGTGATCAAGAACCAGCCAATTGCTTTACGTTTGCACAACCCTTGTAACACACACCTTGCATTGACAGATATGTGCGAGGTCCATGAAAGCCTCATGGTGTTCTTGAAAGCGATGAAAAGCACTCTCCAGCTTTGAGATATACACACCATGATTCCGAACACTTTCGCTGCGCTCACTAAAACTAGACTCGATTTCATGATACAATCAGAACAGGACTCTTCCTTCTGCATGCTGCAGACTATAGTCGAAAAGAGCAAGGCTACCTATCAAAAGGAGGAGCAATCGGTTTGTACTCTGTGAAAAGAGATACAGCATGCAATTCGGAGGGATGAGATGCGAGGAAGATCCAACAGCCTAACACCATATGTATCAAGGAGAGTGTTAGTTTATCCTGAAATGCATACTAGTTCAGAAGTGATTCTACTAATGTGAGACATACTTTGAACCAGCACCAATATATGCTGGTCTCGTGAGTTGCACGATATCGGAACAGTCGGTCCGAGTGCCTTATAGATCACCTCGAGCAACGTCATCTGTCCTTTGCATCTCAGCATATAAGTAATGTATGACAGCAAGGCAGTGTTTAGCCACAAGTGGCTGTAACAACAAGATTCGCGTCGTCAAGTGCCTCAGGCATACTCTAAAGCCTCCATAAGGGCTACATAATACATGCGTTTCCGATTACCAATCTGCAGTACAGCCACTCTAATATCAAACGCACCATGCGAAGAGGTGGATGAGACTATCAGGTGTTGACCGGTTAGGCGCCGTGTGGGTGTGCGAACGGTGACTCTTTCATATTCGGCAGCATGGAAATATGCATTCAGGCAAGGACTTATGCGGATTTCACATAAGTGCCCTCGTTCAGAACTCTAGTTCCCAGGCGCCAAGCTCTATGACTACCCTAGCGCGATGCACCACCATTTCGGAAACACCACCATTTCGGAAATGCACCGCACCACAATGCACGCAACGAATTGATCGCATTACTACCACATTTACCTGTAAATCATACCTCTGTATTGCCTACGCTATTGCTACGTCCTTTTCCTTTTCTTACCTTGCATTGCAGTAAATACAGTGGGTTCCTGGTCCAGTAGCAGGTTAATTTCCTCCTGGGTCCCACCCCTGGCTGCTGCTACATCACGGAAGGACGTAATGATCGAGTCATTAAGTTTGGTAATACGGTTACATACCTAGGTACCTTCCTTATCCTTATCCATCGCTCTATAGCCTTAGATCTTAGTACGTAGGAGTTTAGCCTCCGCCTCGAGTGTATCAAGTTGACGCTCAATCCGGTGGAGTTACTAGCGGTAAAAGGCAGGTATAACCCGTAGTAGTTAGTCGATTATCGGCTTCTACTCGCCCTTATACTTAGATATATAGTACTCTATAGTCTTCTTTAGTACTAAATTAGATATAGTTAGCCTATAATTAGCTATATCTCGACGATTAAGTATTATATCGAGGTTAAATAAATATAGATAGACCCGACGCTAACTAAATTAAATAATATCCTCTATAAATACTTTACTATATATCTAGGCCTAAAGGATATTAAACTTAGCTCGCTTAAGCCGCTTAGTACTTATTAAATTATATACCTTTAATATATAAACGTACGCAGCCTTTAGTAATATAAATAACTATTAGTTAAGTAGCTATAGTAAATAGAATATATAAAAAAGAATCTAAATAATTATAATATTATATTAACGTATATAGTTCTAGATCTCGCTCGTAGTATAACTCTTATAAATATTTATAAAGAGAATACGCTTTTTACTATTATTTTAGATTTATAAAAGAAATATCTTAATAAACTATTTATCTCCGTACTTATTAAAGGTCTAATTCTTTTTAATAAAGCTTTAATACTAATATAAATAATCTATTATTAAAGGAAACTATTAATTAAGAGGTTAAAGGGGCTTCTCGCCCTAGTAAATAACTAATAACTTAATCGCTCGGCCTTAAGCGTTTATATACTTAATAACTAAGATCTAATTAATCCTAGAGGAGGTAATTAATACTAAAGGGCCCTATTTATAGTTAAATACTACGTATTTTAATTAATAATAATTATAGCGTATACCGATCTCGTTTATATTCTAGATATTATTAAACTTAATTTAAGAATCGGTTAAAATATCTTCTATAGCCTTAAATTAAATCGTTATTATACTTAAATTACTTATAGCTACACGCTTAATCTCGAAGTATTATTTTTTCTTTAATTTAAGCTTTAAATAGCGAGTAATAAATCGCCTAATTTAGTTACGGCCGATTAGTTTAAATAACTTAGATACCGCGATATTTTTTATAGCCAATAAATTAGCTAAAACTCGGACTTTCTTATAGTTAATAGGCCTATACTATTACTATAGACGTAAAATATACTATATAAGTACTCTTTCCTATTTATTAGATAGTTTAGTATAACTTAGTAGCCTATTAAGTTTGGAATAGGTACCGCGGCTGCGATCCCAGACAGTGGATCCGGAAACGCCTTCAACACCTGCGGCTTTAGTTATATTGTGATCAGGATCATCTCGAGCGGCCTATAGGGCACGTTGAATGCATTGCTCACGTTCAAATCGATTAGCCATGATTTGGTGGCTTGCTATACAGCTATGGATGGACAGGCTATGGATGTGGTGGATAATCGTGAATTTCCGGAATGGTGGTGTTTCCGAAATGGTGG